>PVHP010003022.1:0-24995 GCA_004024765.1 Zapus hudsonius | reverse complement strand
ACGAAGCCGCTGGGGGGCTTGAGGGGTCGGAGGCTCCCTGAGGAGGGGGCAATGGCCATGAGCTGGGGCGAATGGAGGGGGTGGGGTGGGAGGGAGGGTCGTTGGGGGAAGGGATGGGGAGAGAAGGAGGGGCACCCAGAGGGCCGTGAGAAGGGATCTGAAGGGGGGTCCCCAGTCTATGCTAGCCAGGGAGCTGAAAGCAGTGCTGGACCAGAGGGGCTATGAGCAGTTGTGGTCTGAAGGGTCTGCGGGCGAGAAAGCAGCCAGGCACTGGGCTTCGTGGGAGGAGAGAGGCGGCTGGAGGAGTGGAGAGGAAGGGAGCAAGGGGCTCGAGGCTTGGTCCTGGGAGAACCACAGAGGACCTGGCTTTACTGGGGGATGGGAGCCAAGGGGAGAGGAGGTTATCGGGAGGGGGCAGCGGGGAAGGTGTCAAGGTGCTTGAGGCAAAGATGGGCAAGGTGGGGGGCCTGAGGGAGAGGAATGGAAGCTTGAGGGAGGAAGACTGGGGGGTGACAGAGAGGGAGACTGGGAAACCGGTAGGAGGGGGCTCTGCTGGGGTGGGAACATGCTGGGGGCAGTGACAGGGTTCTGGCTAGAGTGTTGCAGGGGAAAGGAAGCTGCAGGGCCCTGGGCTTATTCTCCCACCCAAAAGAGGAGGGACCACTCCTCATGCCTCAGCCTCTTCCACTAGCCAAAGGAGTAATCGGCCCTAGGTTCTTGGACTGGAGTATAAGGCCAGGAACCCTTGCTGGGGTCTTGGAGACAAAAATGATAGGAGGGCAGTTGTCTTCTTAGCTGTCACCCCCTCCTGAGTCCTGAGAGGCATTTAGCGCCTCAGGAAACCAGTAGGGTCTGGGAGAGGCTGATTTTTTGGTGCTTGGAGGTGAAGGAGGAGGCTGTCCACACCTGGAGTGATAAGTAGATCTGAAGGGTGGGTCTGGGGTGTTTAGCCCTCTTAGCTGCTTTGGGGGCCTCCTGTGCACTCTGGATTTTGTCTGTGTCCTGGGTGGGGGAGAACCTTCCCTTCATTCCTGCCCTCCCCTCTGGTCCATCTTCCCAGTGTCTGGGCGTTTCTTCAGGGGAGGGGGACCTGGAGGGTTTTACATCCTCTGTCTTCTGCCAGAGGAGAAAGAAGGGAGCAGAAAGAGAGGAGGGAGTCAGCTAGTCTGTTAAGCACATGTAGGATCCTCTGTTTTATGGGTGTTTTAGCCACTCAGGTCTCCAGCTCCTGATCCCTGCCATGGCTCAGGGATACCGGCATCCAAGCCTGGGACACATCCTTCAGGGACCATGGGAGAAGGGTCTCTCTGGGAGGTCCCTCTTCCTGCTCAGTCCCATCCAGTCTTTAGCCGCACAGAGGTGGGCGGGACTGACCAGCAGTCAGTGGCTGCCTGGGACTTGCTTCTGGGCTTGGGTTGAATCCACTTGACAGCCAACTCTGAGAGGAAGGGGCTGTGTTCCAGAAGAGCTGTTGGGCACTTCCCTTCTCCTCTGGGTTGTCTCTTCTTAGATCCGGCTGCTCCCTTTTGCCTACCCACCCTTGCCAGTGACACAGACACCGTGACTCTGATCCACACCTTCGGTGGCACCCACCCAGACACACACCTACACAGGCACACACACCTGCATACACAATACAACTCCTAGCAGTACCACCTCCCACCCAGAGGGGTTGCCTCAGAGACCTCCCCCAGGAGCTGGGCTCCTGCCACACGACACACATATGGCCCCACATGCTCCCAGGTCCCCTTGACGCAGCAACGACAGCCCTCACCATTAGCTGCTGTACAATGCACGGAGCTCCTGTCACCAGTCACCAACTCAGGTTCACAAACATCCTGGGCCCACCTGCCTGTCATGCACTCCTTCCCATCCCTGGTATACATACCCACATATACACCCCTTTTCAGACACACCAGCCTTCCCTCTGTACATCATATGTACCACGTGCTTGTCTGGGTTTTCAGCATTGTGCCCAAGTCTCCGTGTGTGTGCACTAACACACAGGTACATGCAAACACCCTTTATGCCTGGACTCAGCCCCATGCTTCTCTCCCAAGTCCGTCATTCTCTTCTCTCTTCCTCTCTGCACTTTCAGTGAGCTTTCAAGTCCCAGGTTTGCCTTGTCCTGACCATGACCATGACCACCATCACTCCTGTCAAGCCTAACCCTCAGCCACACCTGGCTTCCTGCAGAACCTTGAATCTCAGCATTCATCGCCCACACTGCCTGCCACTAGCCTTCCACATTGTCCCTTCATTCTCAGCCCCTCGTCAGCCCTCGCAGGGGCTCCAGGAAGTGTGTTCTCACACACCACCCACCCTGTGGCTCCATCTGTTGGTGCAGCTATCCTGTCCTGGTCTCTTCTATACTGACAGGCCTGTGGACTCCCTAAGTCCCATTTAATGAACATCCCAGCCCATGTTTTCTAAACTGTTCCTCTATTGCTACCACCATTTAACAAGAGCAAGGCTTCAAGGACTGTGCTCTGCCCCTCTGCGAGCCTCAGCTTCCTCATCTGTAGAATGGGCTTTCATACCTACCTCATGGAGATGTCATGAGGATTGGATGAGATGATTATGATTGCAATAATAAAAAATAGTGGCAGCAATTGTATTTAGTGTGCACCGACTGTATACCTGGCTCTGTGAACTTTTATAGTTGCTGTATCTTGTCAGGTGCATGGATGGCTCCCAGTCTGCAGGGGATATTTTTATCTTCATTATTATAACCTTTCCTACACACACACACACACACACACACACACACACACACACACACACACACACACCTGCCACAGATATCTTTGTGAACATTTCCTCAGGCTTACTCACAAGGCCGCCCCTGGAAACCACCTGTTTCCTCTGTGTCACTGGGACGCACCTGCCCAGGTTAGTATGCCCCAGCTGTGCATGGCCCAGGGACACTCCGTGTATTCATCCCTCTTACTGCCCAGCCCTGAAGTTCCATGTACCTGTATTCTGGTCCTCATGACACCTCCGTTCCAAGTCCACCTGCTGCTTCAGCCGACTCGACAACAACCTTACCACACATACATTGAGCAGCCCACCTTGGCCCCAGCCCCAGGCACACAGTACCTGCTTAGGGAACCCAAAAGCACATCCACTGCTGGAATTCCACTTTCACCTATCTTCAGGTATTTTTGTCCCTTCTCCACTTTCCTAGAAAGGACGACGTGCCAAGGAGAGTGGGGAAGGACCTTGGGCCCACGGGTTAGATGGAACCAAACCTGAGTGAGTCCCAGCTAGCCACACCTGAGCAGTGTGACCTGTGATTTCTCTCCTTGTCAGTCCTCCTATGCTAATCGCTGCTTCACTTGCTCCCCTTGTAAGGCCCTGGTGAGGATCAAAGAAAACCCCAGACACATGGAGCTTTGGAAACTAAAAGGCTGAGGTGAGGAGTTCTAGAAGTAATCACTAACACAACACACACACTTTTTCACACTTTAGTATCTGGTAGGCACCTCACTGTTTTACACATATTCTAATGCTGAAAACACTTTTTTCTTTTCTTTCTTTATTTTTTTGAGATAGGGTCTTGCTCTAGCCCAGGCTGACCTGGAGTTCACTATGTAGTTCAAGCTGTGATCCTCCTACCTCTGCTTCCCTAGTGCTGGGATTAAAGGCATGCGCCACACACTGGGCTAAAAACACTTTTATGATCCCCATTTTTCACATAAAGAAATGGAAGCACTGAGAGGCTAAGTAACTTGTCAAAGGTCACCCGAGGAGACAGAGTTGCTGTGGAGCCAGTGCCTCTAACCACTGTACTCTCCATTCTGGCCTGCTGCTGAGGCTGCAGCTGACTCTTTGTCTGCTCGGGTCCTGCTTGGTCCTGCTAGGTCATCAGGCCTGGAAAATAGAGCAGGAAAGGAGGTGAGGTGGGAACTGTTTTCAGCCTGCTTGTCTTGTCTGGAGTTTCAGTGGGGAGAAAGTGTCCTCAGAAACCACTCTGAACCGGAGGGGACCTCAGGGGCCAAACAGTCTGATGTCTCCTCATTATGACTCAAGAGGCCTCTCTCCTCCCAGTGTCTCTAAACAGCAGTCATCCGGCCTCAGCTTGCACACCTCCCACACCTCCACACATAGAACTCACGCTGCCCCCTTCCCTCCCCGAAGCCTACTCTACTGTCTTGGACCGTTAGCAAGTTTCTCTATAGCTCTAGCCAAATGCTCCCCAGTAACACGCACGCATTTCTCCCACCTGTCCGTGGGCTGCCTTCTGGGGCCACCAGAATGTGTGTAAACCCAGCTCTTCCTCCCTGGTGCCTGGGGGAGGCCCCTGCTGTCTAGCTCACAGCTGGCATGAGAAGAGCCAGAGAGAGGCTGGCATTCCTATGGCTGGAGGTGTGCTCGTGCATGTGTGTGTGTGTGTGTGTGTGGGGTGGCTAGCCAGAGAGCTGATGAATGGATGCTTGGAGAGGGCTGCTGGCCAGGGCCTCTGCCTTGGTGAGCATGGAATTGTTATCTGTTTGCTCAGTTTGTACTGGGGATGGGGGCTGAAGCATTTGGTCATGCAGGAAGGCCCAGTTCTGCATAAGTGGGTCTAGTGGGAGCCTCTAGGATGGAAGGCTTTAGTTATGGTCTTGTTTTTGTGTGAACTTTGGCCAGTCTCTGCCCCTCCCTGGAAGTCAGTTTCCAACTCAGGGAAAAATGAGAGATGAACCCCATGGGTATCTCATACTCTGGCCCCTATGAAGGCCAGGATAGAGGAGGGTGGGCTTAGAACATTAGACACTTCCTAGAGGCCAGCAGGCCCCTTACTCATGTGCCAGGAACCCATCCTTACAAGCTCAGTTGCTTGTCTGTAAGCCTAGGTGTCAAAACTCCTGCTTAGAATCCAGGGGAGGTGTCTGTGAGTGACCAACCTGGCACCTATGCAATGTGGAGAGGCCAAGAATCTCAGCTCACATGTTACGGTGGCATAGGCCTGGCTGTGGGAAGATGAGGCGGGAGGCTATGTGTCTCAGGAGTACTCAGGAATGTTGTCACCAGGAGAGGGTGGAGTGGGAACGTAGATGAAGGCCCTGAAGACAGCCAAGTCACCCCACCCCCAGCTCCTCCAGCTCATCACCACTTGTCCAAGTCCATCTGTGGGCAGGAGCACAGGGAGCTGACTGGTTGTCTGGGATAACTGTGGGAGAGGTCAGATCCCCAGAGGAGCAGTGGCTCCCAGCCAGCAGGGACTGGCTGTGTCTACTGCAATGACGTCTGTGAGGTGGCAGGGAACCCTGGGGGCCACTCTTACCAGTGTCCATGCACTGGTAGTGGGCATTAGAGAAGTGTGGGTCACGGAGGACATTGCCTGGACACTGTTGAGTGCAAAGTCCAGAGGGACTTTGTCTTACACAACTTCTCAGACATCCTTACCTTAACAGAGTCAGGCCCTCAAGGAGTAGATCTCTGGTGACTGGGTACTGCTGAAGGCCTAAGCGGGGGAGGGGGCTGGCACATAGGCCACTAGCAACCTCCATATACTAAAAGCAGGAATGGTGGGGGGGACAATCCTGGGGTGGGAGAGGCTGTAGGGAGTAGCCAAGAGCAGCAGGTGTTCTGGGCACTGTAGGATGTGCTGGGGTGGAAAGGACCCAGGTGTCTGTTTAGCTCTCCTGGGGTTGTCTCTGCCTCTTCTCACGCCTGAAGCTGCCCCACAGGTCCCTGGAGAGAGGGTTCCCGGAGAGCTAGGCTATATTCTGGTCACCCCCTCTGCCCCAGCACTAAGCCTGATGGCCTGTGCCGCAGAGCTGTGGGCAGTGGGGAGAATGAGCAATGTGCCCAGAGGGGCCTTGGACTAGACCCTAACCTCACTCTTTCCCACCTCTGCTGCTACAGCTGCCCACAGACAGGTGCCTGCACCCCACCATCCCCCACTCTCCTTCCACACCCACATGAGTGGAGTTTCTCCCTTCTGGACTCTTACTCATCTCGTGCCCTACCCACAGCCAGGTAATCTGCCTCTGCTCTCAGGACTCAGGAGTGTCTTCCAGCCTCTGGAGTCCATCTTTCCATTCTTCAATCTACCAGTCCTCTATCAACTTCCTGAGCAGATAGAGACACACAGAATGGGTCCCCAGGCTTTCTCCTGAGAACTCTGCCATCTCCCTGGTAGGTAGGACACATGAACATGACAGGGGAAGGGGGCAGAGGAAAGGAAACACCCTCCCTCACGCTGGGAGGTGAGTGGACAGTAACACACAGTTCTGTTCCTTCCGCCAGTGGAAATCAATAGCTAATTAATTCCCTCCCAAAAATAGTGTCTGGATGTGGGAGTGGGGGCCTGAAGAGAGGCAGACTGGTGAGGCTAGGCCAGACAGAGACTGAGACCCCAGTGGAGGATGGGGGAGGGAAGAAAAGGAGATGGTCACTCTTCTGGCCACCAGGGCTGGACCTCTGCTTTTCCTGTCCCCAAGCCTCAGGATCCCTCCTCCCTTACCCTGGGCTGGGGGTGCGGGCATCAATCAGGCTGGGAGCAGGTGTTGCATTTAATTTGATTGGCTAATTAGTCCGTGCATGCTAATTATCTCCATTACCCAATGAGGAGAGGCAGTGGAACGCTATATATAACCAACAGTGTTTGCAGGGAATGGGGGCTGCAGGCCTGGATTTTCTCTTCTCTGACCAGAAAGTGGCAAGTCTTGGAGGGGTGTTTGGACAGGACACTGGGATCCCCCATGGGAGTCTGTAGGTTTGGGGGGGCAGCAGTCAGGAGATGAGAAAGGATTGCTTTTTGCTCCTGATGTCTCCTCAGCCACTCCTGACAGTTTCAAAGCCCCCTCTCCACATCTTCTGCAACCACCCTGTTCTATTACTATTTCACTATGGTTCTTCTTCCTCTTCCTTTTTGTGGGTCAGGTTCTTGCTCTATTCCAGGCTGACCTGGAACTCACTCTGTGGCCCAGGCTGGCCTCGATCTCATGGCATTCTTCCTAACTCCGCCTCTGGAGTGTTGGGATTGTAGGCATGGGCCAACACCCTCAAATTCTCACCGTGGCTCTCTAGGAAGGCCTTAGTTTCCTCTTCACACCTCAGCTTCTTGCCATACAACTTTCTGGCTCTCCCTGACTCCTGCTCCTCTGCCCCTCCCACTTAACTACCCTGGTCCAGGATCTGCTCTGGCTCTGGAGGCCCTCACACATCCCATCACCACCATCACCATCACTACCAGCAACTTTCTCTTCTTTGAGCTTCCAGCTCTCTGAGCTGCAACCTGTGGCTGCCCTGTTCTTTGCCTCTCTCACTGGCAAGCTGGAGTTGAACAGACTTGGATCTGAGGTCCAGTTTGTTCTTTTTAAAAATATTTTTATTCACTTCTAAGCAGAGGGAGTTGGAGAGGAGACAGACAGAATGGGCACACTATGGCCTCCAGCCACTGCAAGTGAACTCCACATGCAAGTGCCACCTTGTGCATCTGGCTTTACCTAGATACTGGGGAATCGAACTCATGTTGTTAGGCTTTGCAGCCAAGCACCTTAACCACTGAACCATCTCTCCAACCCCAGTTTGCTCTTGACTGGCTTTGTGACCTTGGGCCAGTCGCTAGGTTTCTCTACATGGGTTTCCCCAAGGGTTAATAGGAATAATGGGACTTCTCAGAGTGAGTAAGTAAAATGACATTTGTAAAAATGCCAGGGCCTTGACAAATGCTATTTGAATTTGGAATTTAATTTTCTCAATCTTCTGTTTCTTTCCTTCCCATCAGCCCCCTTTCTCCTCCATTACTCTTCCATTGTCACCACTTTTCATGTGGTCTTCTCCCCCCCAATCACACCTGTCCCTGTCTCCTCCTAAATTCTGGCCCCTCCCTACTTCTCTCCCAGACTTCTCTTCACCTCCTTCTCTCCCTCCTTCCCTCCCCAAAATAAAATCAATGCAATATTCAGGAGGGTTGTTGGATATAAATAATTACGACTTGGAGTTTAACGAGATGCAAATTCCCCTCCCTGTCGTGGGGTATAAATTGCTCTCTGACAGCCCGTTACAAGGGTAATCATTTCAGAAAGGCAATTTTATGCAAATGAGCCTGCCTGCCTCCTGGAAGTTCCTCCCCCCTGCCCTTGTTTGGGGTGGGGAGCAGGAAAGAACTGAGTGGTGAAGAGAACTCAGGTACTGGGGCCAGTCCTGAGGCTGAGGACCCAGAGCTGGAGGTTGAGGATGACACACACTTAGCTTCACAGGGACCTGGGCTGATGAGCCAGGAGGTTGGAGACCCAGGAAGGGGTGAGTGTGATTTAGGGGAAACTGGAGGCATGGAATTGGATATCTATGCCCACAAATAGCTTCTCTCCCTTGCCCCTTCCCCGTCTGGTAACTCTGTGATATCATTGGCGAATTGGCATTTAATTAAACTCAATGAATTATTTAGCAACTTCATTATCCAGCATCAAGAGTTGATGAGAAAGAGTGATCCCTAAAAACCTGACTACTGCTTTTACAATTCATAACCCCCTATCCCATGGACCGGTCCAGCAACCTCACTGACCCTCAGCTGGTTGGGGACAGGGAGGAGAAAAATGGGGTACCATCACAAGACTTGCTCATACAATGTATCTAATTATTAACAATAAATAAGTTAAAAAATAAAATAAAATTAAAAAGACAAACGAAGAGTGATTCCTGGCTGAAAGTGCAAGCAAAGACCCAGAGGCTGGGAGGCTCAGAGAAGGGGCAGAGGTTAGCAGCTGGAGAAGTGACTAGGCCGCGCCCTTAGGAACTGGCCTTGGTCCTGACCTCTGGGTCCTTTGGATTCCTACTGGACTCTACTGGTGTCACCTCCCCACCACCTACCTGCCCACATCTCAAACCAACAATGCCCCTAGTAACTGCCATCTCTTCCGCCAAGTGTTAGCTCCTCATTACTTCCGTCCATGATGACATCTCTTGCTTGGAGAGTCTCTGCAAGATCAAGGCCGGCTCCTAAAGGAAGCTGGTTAAGGTAGCACCCAGCACTTGGGAGGAGGTAGAGGAAGGAGGAATTCTAAGTTACTCTTGAATAATAATAAAAAAAAATCCTAAAGGGAAACAGGTGGTCATCTAGTTTGAGGGGGCAAGCAGGCACCCATTCCTTAAAACCCCTCATTAAACTTTTCCTCTGCTTTCTCGTAGGCGTCCCTCCCCCATCTTCGGTCGCTACCCGCCGCGGCCTGGGCCTTGGAGCGCCTTGTCCCGCGGCCGGGCCCATGGCACTGTGAACCTGCGAGGGAGCCCCGCTCCGTGCGGGGGGCGCCCGGCCCCCTCCCCGCCCCATGCGCCCACGGCTCTGAAGCCTGAGCGGGGCCGGGGGCCGGGCGGCGCCGGGGCCGCCGGAGGCATGGAGTCCGGGAGTCGGTGGCGACCGCCGCCCCAACTGCGGTCCCTGCTGCTGCCGCTGCTGCTGGCGCTGGCGATGGGCGCGGGCGGCCTGGAGTTCGGCGGCGGCCCGGGGCAGTGGGCTCGCTACGCGCGCTGGGCGGGCGCGGCGAGCAGCGGCGAGCTCAGCTTCAGCCTGCGCACCAACGCCACGCGCGCGCTGCTGCTCTACCTGGACGACGGCGGCGACTGCGACTTTCTGGAGCTGCTGCTGGTGGACGGGCGCCTGCGGCTGCGCTTCACGCTCTCGTGCGCCGAGCCAGCCACGCTGCAGCTGGACACGCCGGTGGCCGACGACCGCTGGCACATGGTGCTGTTGACCCGCGATGCGCGTCGCACGGCGTTGGCGGTGGACGGCGAGGCCCGCGCCGCGGAGGTGCGCTCCAAGCGGCGCGAGATGCAGGTGGCCAGCGACCTGTTCGTGGGCGGCATCCCGCCCGACGTGCGCCTCTCGGCGCTCACGCTCAGCACCGTCAAGTACGAGCCGCCCTTCCGCGGCCTCCTGGCCAACCTGAAGCTGGGCGAGCGGCCCCCGGCGCTGCTGGGCAGCCAGGGCCTGCGCGGCGCCGCGGCCGATCCCCTGTGCGCGCCCGCGCGCAACCCCTGCGCCAACGGCGGCCTCTGCACCGTGCTGGCCCCCGGCGAGGTGGGCTGCGACTGCAGCCACACGGGCTTCGGCGGCAAGTTCTGCAGTGAAGGTGAGCCCCGGGGTGCCGCCGCCCAGCGCCGGCGCGGGTCGTGAGAGGTTGGGGTGTCCCGGGTCAGCGTCTGAAGGCTTGGGCGCGCGCGCGAGGAGGTGTCCCCGGGAGGGGCGGGCGCGGGCGTGGCTACCTGACACTCCGTGGTCAGGTCCGGGAGGAGCTCGGGAGCTAGGCCGTGTGGGCAGGGTCTGGGAGGGACTGTGGGTGGCCGGGAAGCCTTGAGGGTGGGGTCTGCGTAGGCAGGGCCTATGAGAGGCGGCGGGTGGGGCCTCGTGGGTGGGACTGTGGGACCAGGAATGGGGCCTGGAATGTGGGAACTTGTGTGTCGGGAAGGGTTTTAAGGCCTTTTAGGGCGGGGCCTGTGAGTGGATGGGCGTGGCCATTAGGGCGGCACCTAGGTGGGCGGGGCACCAACCAGAGTCGGTGAAGGGCAGACCAGGATAAAAACCACACCTGAGGGCTGGAGTGGTGGCTCAGCGGTTAAGGTGTTTGCCTGCTAAACCCAAGGACCTGAGTTCAATTCCCCTGTACTCACATAAAGCCGGATACACAAGGCGCATGCGTCTGGAGTTCGTTTGTAGTGACTAGAGGCCCTGCCAGCATTGGCTAAGAGTGCAGAAAAGAGAGCGTCTTTTCTGCCACACAATCTCCAGAGCCCCTTCTCGAGTGAAGGAAAATATGCCCATTTTGGCCCTTGGGGGTGGGGTGGAGATTACTAGACAAGGTTTGTTAAGACTTTGGAACATGGAAAGGAATATGGAATGGGGACTTGGGAAGAATATACGTGTGTGTGTGTGTGTGTGTGTGTGTGTGTGTGTGTGTAGCTCTGTCAGAACCCTAGTTGTAAGAGGGATGAATGTGGCTGGCTGAGACCCTAGAAGTGCAGGGATCCTGGTATTGGGTTGAAGGAGGGATTTCCTGGGGCCTTTTTCACTTTGGTCTGGCTGGGGGATCAGGGAGATGTTTCCCCCATCAGTTTAAGAATGGCAGCAGGTATGTGCAGTCAAACTTGCTTTTTTTGTTTCAGTACCTGTGGAAGCTTCTGGTTGCTTTGCAGTGTGTGTGTGTGTGTGTGTGTGTGTGTGTGTGTGTGTGTGCCTTCCAAAAAGTAGAGTCTTTTGTGTGTGTGTGGGGATGCCCACAATAGCTCTGGGGTTGGTGTCCTTGAGGCTGTGTGCATGAGGGCAGTGGTGGGAGGAGCCAAGGCTGCAGGTGTGACCCTGGGGATGAGAAGTCTTCTTTGGACAGTCATTTGTGCCTTTGTAGTCTTAGTAGATGAATACCTAAGGCAGGAGCTGGGGTGGTGGCACACACATGAACTTACAGGACTTGGGAGATGGAGGCAGGAAGCTCAGCTCAAGGCCATCCTCAGCTATATAAACCCAACCTCATCTACATAAGACTATTGCTAAAAAAAAATCCATGAAAAGCAAATAGATAAACAACATACGGAAGGGTTGTAGATTGTTTTGCTGAGGTTGTTTATATGAGGTTCTAGGATACATTTTAGGAACTGTGTATATTAAGTTAATCTGACACCTTCTCACCTTTTCTCCAAGGAGCTCAGGTGCTCTCTAAACTGTGAAATTGTGTGTCTTGTGTGCAGAAGTCTGCCAGTCTGCCAGTGTGCATTTTATGTGTGAATGCATCTGTTGGAATAGTGGTGCTTTTGAGAGACCAGTGCCTAGTGGAGTGAGTGGTGTACAGCTGTAAGAGTGTGTGCTCATGTGTAGGTACACATGTATTTTGAATGTGAGATCTCTTTAAGACACCTGAAATTTACGAGGAATTTTCCAGGACTTTAACTTTATTCTCTAGTTCCTAGGACTCCTCCCTACAAAGCCTTCCTAAGAAAATAGGATGAACTATCTTCCTAATTTGGTGGAAGGGAAATTTGAGCTTTGGAGAGGTTCCAGTAATTGGTACATAGTCCCACTATGGCTGATTTGAGCCTGAGTATATGAGAAGTGCATCTAGAGGCACCCTGGTCAATCCATTCTCTGAGAACATTCACTGGCTAGAGGCCTCCAGTGAACTCAGTAAGGTGTGTGCTTCTGAATGTGGGTTGTGTGGTTTTTGTCTAATACATGTTCAAGTATTTGTGTGTGAGAGGTATGTATCAGATGGGTGTGCTGGATGTGAATCAGATGAATTTTTGTGTCAGCTGTGCTGAAGCTATGTGTGTGTCTGTCCCATTGTGTGTTCACTTCAGTGTGCTTGTGTACAGGTACATGTCAGACACCTGGCAGGAACAGGGGTGCCTGAGTGGATGTGGTGTGTGCATGTCTCTCTGTGTGTGATCTGTTGAGAGAGTGGTGCTTTGTGATAAAGGGCAGGATGTGTCTTTATTCATCTCTGTTTTCTCTGGACCTAATATATTACAAACACTCAGTAGATGTTTGATAAAGGTTTGTAGAATGATTAAAGACATATTAGTAAGTATTTGAGAGGTAAGGCCATAGATGCACATACAGATAGTAGTGTGTGTGTTTTCAGATCTATGGTGTGGGTAACTGTGGTGGTTGAAGACACTGATTGCATCTGGAGATGACAGGCACAGCAGTGACCCAGCTGATTCCCCTTCTACCACTCCTCAGCCCCCAGCCTCATTGTTTCTCCTTACATTTATTTATTTTTGTTTTTTTTTTGAGGTAGGGTCTAACTCTGGCCCAGGCTGACCTGGAATTCTCTGTAGTCTCAGGTTGGCCTCAAACTTGGTGATCCTCCTACCTCTGATTCCCTAGTGTTAGGATTAAAGGTGTGTGCCACCACGCCCAGCCCTCCTTACATTTGTTCCTGATTTACTAGGCAGCATTTGAAATATGTTGTGCTCATTCACTTCTATTACTTGTGTGTGTGTGTGTGTGTGTGTGTGTTTCTGAGACGGGCTTTCACAATATAGTCCAGGCTTGCCTCAGACTCATGGTGACTCTCCTGCCTCTGCCTCTTGAGCTCTGGGATTACAGGTGTGTGCCATCATGGCAGGCTTTCTCCTGGCATGTTTTTATTCAGCCAAGGGGGAAGGTCATAGGCTCCCATGTTGATAATTGGGGTGAGAGCTGGGAGAGGTTCGGGGAGCAGTTGTGGCTCCTGATCCCCGAGCAGTGCTCAGGGCCAGAGTCCTAAAGCTTCCCTGGAAGTTATCATCACTTCATTACTCTCTGCTTTGTATGGTTTCCAACTTTTTCTGAAATTGAGGACATTTTTTAAAAGTCAGTAATTCACAGTATACCTTCCAAAGAGTACTTATTATTTTTATATCTGTTTATTGGGAAAATAAATGACTCAAAGCTCTCATGAATTCAGAAAAGCTTTTAGATGACTTTGATGTTTTATTTGCCATTGTGGTTAATAAAATATACATTAGAAAAATAGTTTTAGCTTTATGGGCAAGATATACCAATCTGCCTTGAGATGTTTGGCTTATGCACGGATTTGTGGATCTTTGGAATCTCCACTGTAATTTCCTGGGGTCTGGGCTAACCCACTGACATGCCAGGAAATTCACTTTCTGTGGGGCATCTGGCCACATGTCATTGACAATCGAGCGACAGTGAATTTATGTACCTGGTGCTAACTGTGCCAAAGTGGGGATAGAGTGGACTGGGATTTCACAGTAGTTTGTCTATGTTTTCTCACGTGGCCCATGCATCCGTGTGAAAAGGAAAAAGGGGTGTGATGTGTATATGGAAGACCTCTAGTGGAGTGGAGGCACCAATATGTAAGGACAAGTGTCAATTACATACTTTGCTCAGGAAAGAAGTAAGAAAATAGAGGCACTGAGTGTATTGGGGTGGTAGACCATGTATCACGTAGTTGGGAGGTTGACACATATGTCACTTAAATTAGCAGTTTAATCCATCAGGTGGCCAATCAGGCTTAATCCATCAGGCCCCCTTTGTGATAGGCTGTGTGGAGGGACCTATAGAGTATGGTGACCCTTTAATCCCAGCACTTGGGAGGCAGAGGTAGGAGGCCAGCCTGAGACTACATAGTGAATTTCAGGTCAGTCTGAGCTAGAGTGAGACCCTACCTCGAAAAACCAAAAGAAGAAGAAGAAGAAAAAGAAGAAGAAACGAGTATGTTGGACTTTCTGCTACCAGAGTTGATGGTATAATTGAGGAAGCAGGGTTGGGGATGTAGCTTAGTTGGGAGAGTGCTTGCATAGTATTCACAAAGCTCTGGGTTTTACCTCCAGCATCACATAAACCGGGTGTGGTATCAAATGCCTGTAATACTAGCATTTGGGAGATGTGGCAACATGGAGGCAGGAGGATCAGGAGTTCATTCTACATAGTGAGTTTGAGAGTTCAAGGACAGCCTGGGGGACACAAGACCCTATTTTTTTTTAAAAAAAAAGCTAAAAATATGTTAAATGAGGAAGTAGACAAAATGGACGTCCAGTGAGTAGTTAAGAGATTCTGTATCTGACCACCTGGGCAGTGACTTTAGACTTGATCTTTCTTATCTTTTTAAAAAATATTTATTCATTTGCAAGCATAGAGATACAGAGAAATGGGGGGAGAGAAAGAATGGGCGCTTCAGGGCCACCAGCCACTCCAAACAAACTCCAGATGCATGTACCACTTTGTGCATCTGGCTTACATGGGCACTGGGGAATTGAACTCAGGTAGTTAGGTTCTGGAGTCAAGCAAATTAACTGCTGAGCCCAATCTTTATTATCTTTAAGGCAGCTTAAGAAAATACCTATCTTTTCGAGTTCTTATGAGAACTAAGAATCCAACTATGTAAAGTATATAGGATAGCCCTTGGCACCAAGTAAATGCTCAATAAATATAGTGAGAATCTTCAGTCCAGAAATCTGAAATCCAAAGGTGCTCCAAAAGCTGGAAATTTTGGAGTACTGACATGATGTCACAAGTGAAAATTTTCACACCAGACCTCACTTGATGGATCAGTGTCAGAAAGTAGGTGCTTTCTGAAAATACTGTATAAAGTTACTTGCAGGCTATGTGTATGAAGTATATATGAAACAAATTAATTTCTTGTTTAGACTTGGGTTTCATCTCCAAGGTACCTTATTATATATATATATATATATATATATATATATATATATATATATATATATATATATATATATATATATATAGAGAGAGAGAGAGAGAGAGAGAGAGAGAATAAAAAAATCCAAAATATGAAGCACTTCTAGTTCTAAGCATCCAGATAAAAATACTCAACCTGTAATAGCAACAAGCAAGCAACTCCTCAAACAGCACAAGGGGGTGTGGTACATATCTAGAGATGCTGGAAGGCACCGTAGCTTAGTGATTAAAAAGTAGATTGTTAGCCTGGTGTGGTGGCACGCATCTTTCTTTAGTCCCTGCACCCGGGAGACAGAGGTAGGAGGATTTCTATGAGTTTGATGCCAGTCTGAGACTACATAGTGAATTCTAGGTCAGCTTGGGCTAGAGCAAGATCCTCCCTCGAAAAACAAAAACAGGGCTGAAGAGATTGCTTAGTGATTAGGGTGTTTGCCTGCAATGCAGAAGGACCAGAGTTCTATTCCCCAATGTCCATATAAAACCAGATGCACAAGAGGGCGCATGTATCTGTAGTTCATTTGCAGTGGCCTCTCTCTCTCTCTCTCTCAAATAAATTAATAAAATATTTAAGGGCTGGAGAGATGGCTCAGAGGTTAAGGCACTTGCCTCCAGTGCCTAAGGCCCTGGGTTCAATTCCCCAGGACCCACATAAGGCAGACCCAAAAGGTGTCCCTGGTGTGCTCTCTCTCTCTCTCTCTCTCTCTCTCTCTCTCTCTGTCTCTGTCTGTCTCTCTCTCCTTGAAAAAATGAATAAATAAAATATTTTAAAAAATATTTAAAAAAGAAAAACAAACAAAAAAAAAGTAGATTGCTATCCATCTACACTTGGGAGGCTGAGACAAGAATAGAGTATATACCAAGTTCCAGACTAGCCATGGCTACATAGTGAGACCCTGTGTCAAAAATCAAAGAAGCCAGGTATGGTGGTACACGCCTTTAATTTATGTTTGTGATTAAAACTTGCACTTCATCCCTAGTTGGTGGAGTCTTCTGGAGGTGTGTTGCTGGGGACAGGCCTTGGGGTTTACAGTCCAGCCCCACTTTTACTCTTCCTCCCTGCTGATCTGAGGATGTGATGTCCAGCTGTCTACTCTTGCCATGCTTTCCTCCCATGATGAAACTTGGGAGGAAGTTTCATGGTGGCTGTTTCAGTAGCCACCATAGGGCTACTGTGTAGAGAAGGCAGACTTAAACCCAGATCTAATCCACAGAAGCCTATTGGGATGTTTTTGTCTTTTTATTTTTGGTTGTTTTGTGATTCTTTTTTTTTTTTTTGAGGTAGGGTCTCACTCTAGCCCAGGCTGACCTGGAATTCACTATATAGTCTCAGGGTGGCCTTGAACTCAAGGCGATCCTCCTACCTCTGCCTCCGGAGTGCTGGGATTAAAGGCGTGCGCCACCACGCCGGCTCTCTTTGTGATTCTTTTCGAGGCAGGGTCTTACTCTAGCCTAGGCTGACCTGGAACTAATTCTGTAGCCCCAAGCTTCCCTCAAACTCAGTGATCCTACCTCTGCCTCCCCAGTGCTGAGATTAAAGGTATGCTGTTTTTATTTATTTATTTGAGAAAGAGAGAGAAAGAAAATGGGCCTCTGTCACTGCAAATGAACTCCAGATGCACATGCCACTTTGTGTATCTGGCTTTATGTGGATACTGAGGAACTGAACCCTGGCTGTCAGGATTTATAAGCTAGCACTTTTAACCACCAAGCTATCTCTCTAGCCCTCCATCATTTTTATAAACAAAGTACTGTTGTGGTCTCAATGATGGAGAAGGTTTGCAAGTTGAGAGGATTGGTAATAGGGTTATGAAAGGCATCATATTAGGACTGGCCCTGAGCGTTGATTAAGCAAAGGAACCAGCATGAACAAAGCCTAGGAAGGGGGAAATGCGCATTCTGCCTGCAGTGTGTTGCAGTGGTTCTGGGCATCCCTAGACAGAGATGTCTAGGAGGTTGTGAGACCAGAGCTTTGAGGGTTTGTTTCTGCTTTAAAGTTTTTTTTTCTTTTTTCTTTTTTTATAGTTTTTCGAGGTAGGGTCTTGCTCTAGTCCAGGCTGACCTGGAATTCACTATGTAGTCTCAGGGTGGCCTTGAACTCAAGGCAATCCTCCTACCTCTGCCTCCCGAGTGCTGGGATTAAAGGCGTGCACCACCACACCCAGCTTTTTTTTTTATTTTTTGTGTTTTATTTATTTGAGAGAAAGAGAGAATGAGAATTGCAAACCAGGGCCTCCAACCACTACAAATGCCACCTTGTGCATCTGGCTTTATGTGGGTACTGGGGAATTGAACTTGGGTCCTTCTGCTTTGCCAGAAAATGCATTAACCACTATGCCATCTCTCCAGCCACAGCTTTAAAGTTTTGAGGGGAAGTTTTGTCATGGGAGGGAAAGCTTGGCAGGAGCAGACAGCTGGGTATCTCATCCTCAGATCAGCAGGGAGCTGCAGCAAGCCAGGCTGGGCTATAACATTTCAAGACTGGTCCCCAGCACACTTCCTTCAGCAAGGCTCCACCTTCTTAAGTTGAAGGTGGGACCATAGATGGAGCCCAGGGAACCACATGCATGGAGAGAATTTGAGGCTCTGAGATCATAGGAAGGAGAAGGTAAGGAGTTTAAGCTCAAGACCTCAGAGGAGCATGTGCTCGGGAGAGGCAAAGAGCTGCAGCTGTAGAAACAGGAAAGGACCAATTAGAGTCCAAAGAGAAGCAGTGTAGGGTCAAGGGAAGAGAGAGGGCCTTGTGGCTAGTGAGTCTTTTCTGGTGTCTCATGTAATCTCTGTCACTACCAGGTTCCTGTCTTCATCTGCAAGGGTCAGGGTGAGGCTCAGGGGGTGTAAGAGATGGGATCTAAGCCCGGAGGTGATTCTGGGCCTGTTGCTTCTACCTGTCTCCATGAGCCTTTAAAAGGAAGCATTGTGTCCACTGATTTATTGAGGTTGGTTATTGGGGCTACTTAGGGGCAATGTTTCATCAGAAACCAGTAACTACCCTCCATCTCCTGGGCCACACCTCCTTCTAGAAGCCAGGGGAGCCAAGAGTTTGCCATGATTATAGGTCTTCTGTACCACTTTAGAGAGTGATTAACAGGGCTAGAGCAGGAAGAATCTGGTTTCTGAACCCTTCGTTTGGAGCTTTCCCTAGAGAGCCAGAACTACACCATTAAAACACAAAACTCAGCCAGGTGTGGTGGTGCATGCCTTTAATCCCAGCACTCAGGAAGTAGAGGTAGGAGGATCACTGTGAGTTTGAGGCCAGCTTGAGACTGTATATAGTGTATTTCAAGTCAGCCTGGGCAAGACCCTACCTCGAAAAACAAATAAGCAAACAACAACAAAACACAAACTTGGGCTGGAGAGATGGCTTAGCACTTACCTGCAAAGCCTAATGATCAAGGTTTGATTCCTCAGTACCTACATAAAGCCAGATGCACAAAGTGGTACGAGCATCTGGAGTCCATTTGCAGTGGCTGGAGGCCCTGGCACACCCATTCTTTCTGTCTGTCTCTCTTTTATCTCTCTCTGCTTGCAAATAAATAACTAAAAATATTTTTAAAAAACCTAAAGCACAAGGCTCACCAGCATTGAGCATGTTTCAATGGGAATCTTTTGAAAAAAAGTCACACTCTCTGTCTCCCTAAGCATGTCTGGCAAGAAAGTGACTTAACTTTTCCCCAGGGATTTAGGGAGGTCATATGTTTCTTTGGGTATTACACCAGACTGTCACACAGTAGTTCCTCCACTGGGTTATCTCTGCCTGAAGTAATACTTGAATATTGTACTTTTGAGTTCTTATAGTAGCATTTTCTAATTTTTCCACCCATCTTTGCCCTTTGGGAGCATTGTCAGGTAGCAACCTCTCTCTCTCTCTCTCTCTCTCTCTCTCTCTCTCTCTCTCTCTCTCTCTCCTACTGCTGGTGTTTGAGATCCTGGAAATCAAGCATTAGATTTATGTCATGTCACTAAGAGTGGTGTGATGGGCCCCAGCCTCTACCCCCACAACGCAAGGAAGACCCATGCTTGACACATAGCAAGTTCTCAGTATGTGCCAATTGCTATGTTGTTAGCAGCTCTGTTGAAGGTGAAGAGGGAAGGAAAGAGAGGAAAGGGGCAGAGGGAGTCATGCTTTAAATTTTTAACCAGGGCTGGGGAAATGGCTCAGTGGTTAAAGGCACTTGCTTGCAGTCTGCTGGCCCAGGTTCAATTCCCTGGCACCCACATAAAGCTGATCACAGGCCAGACTCATTTGCAGCAGCAAGAGATTGTCTCAAAGGTGGAGCACAGATAACTCCTGTGATCTCCACATGTGCATCATGGCGCACGTGCATACACATACACAAAATAAAATTTAAGAAAAGACTCTAGTGTTTAAAAAAGAAAGAAGGGAGGGGCTGGAGAGATGGCTCAGCTGTTAAAGGTGCTTGCTTTTGAGGCTTGATGGCCGAGGTTTGATTCCCCAGTGCCCATGTAAATCCAGATGCACAAAGTGGCACATGTTTGAAGCAGTTAAGAGGTTCTGGTGTTTCCATCCCATCCCCAGCAGCCATGTGACCTCGCTAAGTTGCTTCCACTTTTGGAGGCCGGCTTTCCTTATCTCTAAGAGGACATAATAGTAACTGCATTCATGTGTTAGCAGTTGTGGGTAGGGGCAACTGTGCATGTTGAGAGCCAGGCCCACTGTGGTGCACAGTACACTGGAAGTGTTATTCCATTAGTCACTCAACAAACAGGAATGTCTTTTTCTGAGCCAGGAACTGAGCAAGCAGCTGGAGATAGCAAGATGAATGAGACACTGTCTTGACTCGTAGACATTTACAGGCTAGTCAGGAAGCAGACATGAAAACACAATTGCAATACAGCCTCAGCAAGTGCAGCAGTAATAGAAAGTCCATGTCCAGAGCTGGCACAGACGAGGGTAACTGGCTGCTCTCCTGTGTGCAGAACACACTGATATGTATTGACATGGATCTCAAAGGAAATGTCAACTTTCTCAGACAGCCGTGTGTGTGGTACAGGCAGTGTTTCAAACCCAGGGAATAGAATTGTACTAACATGTCCTGTTAGGGAAATGGGAAGAAGCTGGTTATGGCTGGAGCCAAGAGTGTGACAGGAAAAGAGACTGTAGGGAGACACAGTCAGACTGGAAGGGACTTTCCTGAGGAGACTGAACCTTTCCTGGTGGAGCCCAGTGAGAAACTATTGTGCATTTTCTTCTCTCTTCTCTTCTCTTCTCTTCTCTTCTCTTCTCTTCTCTTCTCTTCTCTTCTCTTCTCTTCTCTTCTCTTCTCTTCTCTTCTCTTCTCTTCTCTTCTCTTCTCTTCTCTTCTCTTTTCTCCCCCCCTCTCTTTTCTTTTCTTTTTTGAGGTAAGTCTCACTCCAGTCCAGGCTGACCTGGAATTCACTATGTAGTCTCAGGCTGGCCTTGAACTCATGGTGATCCTCCTACCTCTGCCTCCTGAGTGCTGGGATTAAAGGTGTGCACCACCATGCCTATCTGCCATGGTACATTTTAGCAGGCTCATGACATGGCTGGTTTCACTGCAAGGATAAGACACAGTAAAAGGGGATCAGGTGAGAGATGTATCATGCTCCAAGAACAGATAGGTACTTGACCTGGGCTGTGTTGGTAGGGATGGACGGTTTCAGAAGGGGAAACCCACAGGTCCTGGTGATTGGTCTGGATAGAGTAGGGCTAGGCTGAGGAGGTGGCTTGGTGGGTTAAGAGTGCTTCTGTGCATGCATGAGGATGTGAGCTAGATCCTAGCACCCATGGCTGCGCACACCCATAACCCCAGTGCTGAGGGGCTGAGGAGACAGGAGGATCACCAGGATCAGACAGTCTTTAACAACAGCAGAATCTACCCAAACAGTGAGGGCCCCCAGGTCAGTGAGTGACCTAAGAGTGGAAGATACCTGATTTCATTCTCTGGCCTTCACATGTGTGTGCATATATGTGCATATCTATACACACAAGTGCACACACATACCACACACAAAAAGAGCAAGGTTGTTTTCTGCGTGTCTAACCCAATCAGAGCACAAGGGCAGGAGGAAAGGGTTTTGGAGATTTCTGATGCCTCCCTTGGACATGCTGAGGACTAGAGGCCTGGGAGAGCCTGAGGGAGAGCTTATCTGACAGCAGGTGGTAAGTGGTCTGAGAGCACAGAGGGAGGATTGATTCTCAGCCCCTGAGAAGTTCTGAGCATGTGTGCTGACCACACGGAGGAGTTTGGGAAGGTGTATCTGCCTCCCATGCTGAGTGATCTGGGCAGGGAAGGGCCGAGGCTGCTGCAGGAAGTCAGGCAGGCACAAGGATTGAGGCTACGGGCTGTGCTGACCCAGGATCACAGCAGGGAAGAGCAGAGAGGGTGGCAGGGGAGAATGACCCCAGGCATTTCTCCTCTTCTGTACAGAGAAGGTAGGTTAACTCTGCTGATCTCATCCAGAGTGCAGCCAGGCTGATGTGCAGTGTCACATGCGAAGGTTGATAGAGTGGCATCTCGGGAACCTGGTAGTATGGGACTTGTAGTTGGAGATCAAGAAGTATTGATTGGGGTCTGGAGAGATGACTCAGCAGTTAAGACATTTGCCTGCAAAGCCTAACAACACTGGGTTTCATTCTACAGTACCCACGTAAAGCCAGATGCACAAAGGGGTGCATGCATCTGGAGCTTGTCTGCAGTGACTGGAGGCCCATTCTCTCTCTGCTTGCAAATAAATAAGTAAAAAAAAAATTTTAAAAAAGAAGTATTGGTTGAGGCCTAGGGAGATGGCTCAGTCAGTAAAGCACTTGGCATGCACACACGAGGACCTGAACTTGGTTCTCCACCACTCACATAAATACTGGCCAGGTGTGGTGACCTGTTCAGGAGGGGTCTAGCTAGACTAGTCATGTTGGCAAGCTCTGGATTCAAGTGAAAGATCCTCTCTCAGTAAATAAAGTGAAGACTGATTGAGAAAGATACCTAAAGTCAATCTCTGTCCTCCACACACATACACATGTGCTCACACACATACACGTGTACCCCATACACATGTGTGTCCACACACATACACATGTGCCCCCCCCACATGTACTCACACACATATACGTGTGCCCACCACATACACGAGTGCCCACACAATGCATGTATACCCACCACATACATGTGTGCCCACACACATACATGTGTGCCCACCACATACACATGCAAAAGTGTTTATTGGAAGTATGTCCTTTGCTGAACACAGAGACAAAGGTGCTTAGTTTGGAGGAAGGGGTGTTGAGCATGTCCTCATTACTAGAGCTTAGATGTCACATATTGGGGTGATCAGGCATGGATTGCAGGTGTCACTCAGGACAGCGACCAGGGCTGTAAGCACAGGTGTAGGAGTCCCTAAGCCACTAAAGGAAGCTATGGGCAAAGAGAGCCGGGAGAAACAGGTGGGTGAGGACAGGGGAGTAGGCTTGGAGGGACCTGGGGTGGCAGGTGAGGGGTGCAGGCAAACTGGCAGAGAACAGTGAACAGCTGAGGAAGAGAGACATGTGGGTCTCTAGATGCTGTCTCTTTGAAACCAGGAGCAACCCAGGCTGTCTGGTTTTACCTTCCCAAGCATAGAATGATGTATCTTTCTGGAAGGTGGAAATGCTCTTTTTTGTTTGTTTTTTGGTTTTCCGAGGTAGGGTCTCACTCTAGCCTAGGCTGACCTGTAACTCTCTCTGTAGTCCAGGCTGGCCTTGAATTTACAGTGATCCTCCTACCTCTGCCTCCTGAGTGCTGGGATTAAAGGTGACACTACACCCAGCTTTGGAGATGCTTTTTTTTTTTTTTTTTTGGTTTTTCGAGGTAGGGTCTCACTCTAGCCCAGGCTGACCTGGAATTCACTATGTAGTCTCAGGGTGGCCTCGAACTCATGGTGATCCTCCTACCTCTGCCTCCCAAGTGCTGGGATTAAAGGCGTGCACCACCACACCCGGCATAGAGATGCTTTTTGAAATGTCTGCCTTGTTGGATTATCTAGAAATCCACATGACTTCTTGTTTGGCCAGGTGTTAGTGGCCTGAGTGTGTGGCTGACCAGGACCTTAGCACATTTCGACAAGAGTCCCAGCATAGCGGAGCTGAAAGGTTTTCTGAGGGCCCCTTTCATTTGCCAGCTTTCCCATAAATGTAATGAGGCTTGGTCTATTTAAGAAAATCATTCTCTATGCAGCTTTGGGGGATGCAGCTGTCAGGCAAAAGCAGCTCTATGTTGAATGTAATGTGTTTGTAACATGGGGGTTTGTGGGTGTGGGCTTATGCGATGGGAAACTGATAGAAAAGGGGCTGTGTTCTTTGTGGGGGATGTTCTTACCCACCAAAGGTCATATGGGGGGTGCTAGGTGGATTCATCTATTGCATATTACATTGCTGTGTGGTATTGGTGTTTGCATTCAGCCTGTGTATATTGTGGGGGTGTTATATGGTATGATAAATAGCAGTGTTTGTTTTTATGGTATAGTCTATTCCCCCAGAGTACACGAACAAATTACACAGAAAGTGTTTAGAGGAGGGAGGAGACTGTGTGTGTGCACGTGTGTGAATTTGTGCATATCTTTGGGCCAGCTTGCATGTGTGTGTCTTCCCCCTGAGTTTGCATGTTTGAAGGTTGTGTGATTTCTCTCTTCTGACTTTTGCTTCATCTAAAGACTTCCGGTAGGTGATAGTTGACAGATGTTTGGACCTGGGAGTGCCTTGGTCCTCTTAATAATCAGACAGAGTATAGCCTGCTTGCGCAGTTGTAACTTAGTTGAAGGAACCACTCGGGTCCTTGTGCCCTTCCTTCTCTTTTTACCCATTTGGAACACTCCAAGGCTAGACCCAGGCAAGCCCCTAGGAGATAAGGCTGATTGATGGCTCACAGGATGTAGGCCCAGTGAGGCCCACCGAATTTGAAGTGGCCATTCAGCCAGGGCCCTTTGCCTCACCTAGGCATTTCCTGAGGTTTGGTGGCCCATAGTTGTAATCCTAGCACTAGGGAGCCTGAGGCAGGAGGATTACCCTAAGTCTAAGGCCAGTCTGGACTAGTGAATTCTAGGCCAGCTTGGGTTATAAAATAAGACTCTGAGATCATGTCTCAAAAAACCAAACCTGGGCTATAGGCATGGCTCTGCAGTTAAGTGCATTTCCTGCACAAGCAAGAGGGTGTGAGGGGGCCTGAGACTACTGAGTTCTAATCCCCAGAACCCACTTAAACAGATAGGCGTGGCCTTGCCCATTTGTAACTCCAGTTCTGTGGGGAGAATCCATGGGGCTCAAAAACTGCAAGCTCTAGAATCAGGAAGAGACTTCATTGTGAGGAAAAACAGGTGGGCGAGTGATGGATGGGGACACCAATGTTGTTCTTTGGCCACCACAGGCAAGCACACAGTACATCACATCAACACATATGCATACATGTACCACACACTCAGTACTATACATATTATGTACATACACACATGCACAAATAAGAAAATATCAAACCAGGGCTGGAAGATGGCTCAGTGGATAAAACACTTGCCACCCAGGCTGGAGTTCCATTCCCAGACACCACATAAGAAAAGCCCAAAGCTGTGGCTTCGATAACCCCAGCAGCAAGACTGAGGCTGAGACAGGAGAATTTCCCCAGAAGCTTGAGGTGAGCTCAGCCAACATTGCAAAATGAGAAGCCAGAGCAAAAAATGGGGTATAGCTCAGGGATAGAGCATTTGACTGCAGAGTAAGAAACCCTGCCTCTAATGAGATGGATAGGTAAGGGCCCACCTGAAAGTTGTCCTCTGACCTCCACATATATGCCAAGCATATGTATACACTCAAGTGCGCGCATACACACACACACACACACACACACACACACACACACAC
>PVHP010003021.1:0-82479 GCA_004024765.1 Zapus hudsonius | reverse complement strand
GAGAGAGAGAACAGGAGGGGGTCCTCTCAAGAGAGAGGGGTTACCCAAGAAAAATTTCTTCAAGCATTGCCACGTCTGCTAGAGAGTGAACACTTGTTCTCTGTTAGGCACTAACGACTGGAAACAGTATAATATTGAGTCTGCCATAGGGCATAAAGCAGGTGCCTCAGTTGCTCTTACATCTTAGAGGACTCCACAGAGGGATTAGGTGAATGTCTGGTTCCTAAGTGACTTATCCACACACCCTGGCATCTCCAGAGCAAAGTCTGATTGCAAAGCCTGGGATCTTTAAATTCTGTTTGTGTTTCAGAATGCCCAGGCTTAGATGTTTGTCCTAGACTGGGTAACCATTTCTCTAAAACAGGGACAAAGCCCCAGCCATACACCTCCCACACGACCACTGAGTCTGCGACTGATTCATCAGGGGGACTTGGACACATTCTCCAGCTGATTTCGGTCATCTCCAGCAGAGAAGCATTGATCCTCGCAAAATGATCACAAGCTTCCGTCCCCTGTCTGCAGCAACAGAGGGAATTCAAGCCTCATTTGGAACAGCGCCTGCCTCTGGGCTGGGTTCCAGACCTCGAAGCTGAAGCTGGTGCAGGACTCTTACCTGGTGTGTGTCTATTTCTGGACAGAGCTGCAGAGGCTGCGGCTTCAGGTGTCCTGGCACACCCCTCATGCAGCCTTCTTGCTGGCCTCCTTCTGTACACCTTCAACTGAGGACCTACTATGACTTCTGCTCCTTCATTCCCCCTGCTGACAATTATCCACATCTGCTTAACCCCTCCTGAATTCATTGTGCTATTGGTGTAACTGACTAGTAGAATGTGGAGGGCTGAACTGTGAACCCAGAGAAAAGAATGGCCAATTGTGTTTGGAGAAATGGGTCAAGGAAGGCTTTCTCAAGGAGGCAAGTATGGAGAAGTTCTGCACGCAGAGCAGAATGGGAGAAGGCACTTCAGAAAGGGGGGAATTATCATGTGAAAGGGTAAAGATGACCTTCTCAGTGACATCATGTCCCGATGCTACGTAAATTCAAAAGATAAGAGGATGGGCTGGAGAGATGGCTCAGAGGTTAAGGCACTTGCCTCCAGTGCCTAAGGCCCCAGGTCCAATTCCCCAGGACCCACATAAGCCAGACCCACAAGATGGGATGGTGGCTCTGGTGCATTCTCTCTCTCTCTCTCTCTCTCTCCTTGAAAATGAATAAGTAAAAAATGTTTAAAAAATTTAAGAGGATAATGAAGCTACCTAATAACAGCTAATGGTTACTGAAAAGGGGGAGTCAAGTTCATCAGTGGTGTAGCCGCTGGTAAACTGCCCATTCCCGGCAGCCTTCTAGCCATAATCAATCAAACAGCCCTAATTGAACTCAATGGATTATTTTTAAAAAGTGGGACATGAAAGTAAGATATGGATTAAAGGAGAAGGTATTAATGGGAGGTGGATAAAAGAAGTAATTAGGGAAATAAGATAAAAATACATTATATACTTGTGTGCAAATGTCAAAATGGGAAAAAAATTATATAAAAATTTTAAAGAGGATGAGTCTCAAAAAGGGAAGATATGACTAAGGATTGGGTATTATCTTATTCTTCGACTCTCAAGAGAAGAAAAAAGTTTTAGGGACATGAAAAATAGGGTGGATTTGAACTTTATAACAATTAATTTATCGTCTCTGAGCTGTGTGGTTTGGAGTGGAGCAAAGCTGATGCAGGGGACTGTTGAAAAGCAATTAGAAGTTTGCTCAAATAATTGCAGCTTCATCACTCAACAAATCCTAATTAAATGCCTAACTTGCTTCCACGAGACAGCTGAAACAGGGTAGGGAATAAGCCTGACATTTCCCCAGCATGTGTAGATGCCCTGTCTAGGAGGGATAACAGATATTAAACAATTAATCACATCATTTAAGTGAAGGGAAGAAACAGTTGCTGACCTTTGAAAGTGTATGATACTGGGGCTCAATCTGGGATAGGAGACTCTTCCAGTTTTCTGGAAGATAGTTTAGTGCCCTCCTCCCAAATCTGGCAAGTTGGGCAACAATACCAGCCATCATTTTATAGGTGCATAAAGAAAGGCTGAGGGGAGGAAGCCAAAACTGTGTGTGTGTGTGTGTGTGTGTGTGTGTGTGTGTGTGTGTGTGTGTGTGGCAATTGTCTAGTTTATAAGTGAGAAGCCACAGCAGGGTGAGGGGCAGGCAGGGAGATCTAGACACCGGGATTTCATCAAGGAATGGAAAGCCTTCCTTCTCATGGCCTCCAGGGCTAAACAGGTTTGTTGAACTTTGTGGGCAGAGCCAGCCAGCAGTAGAGGAAGCTTGCTTCTCCTTGCATCAGAAAAGGAGACTGTCTCTCTTGGCAATGGGCTGCAATGCCGAAGCTGCTTGCCTGGAAGGTGAGTCAGCTCTGGGTTCTCAGCCACCTCTCCACTGGATATTACAAAACAGCATGAAAACTTCTAGAAGGCATCAAAGCGGTCCACCTGCAAGCTATTGTCCACCGTGATGTTTCTGGGAAGACACGGTCTCTTTCGTGAGTGAAATCAAAAAAGCCCAGGGCCTGCTATTTCAGACACGTGTGGCATTGGTGTCTGTCACCTGGAAGGTTTCCCTGAAAGCAAGCATATGACTGCTGATCCATTATGAATGGCCCGAGAAGAGTTAGGTGACAAGATTTTTGAGCTGAGAAGAGGAAAGGCTTATTAAACACAAATATCTCTTTTTCATTGGTTTCTGTGGAAAGGTCGTGGGCTTGGGAGTCAGCTGATTACCCTGGAAGCCTGGTCCAGTCCCTCAGCCATGGGGTAGCCAAAACCTATCTGCACCTGTGTCCACTAATGAAAGCAGGGTCAAGGCCTAGTTCAGGCCTCTTCTATGAACCAGGCACTTGACTGATATCATCTGGCTCTGTCCTCATTACAACATGGGAGACATGGGTGTTTTTCTTGCCTTATGCATGATCATAACACCTCCCTCACGAGGAATTTGTGAGATTTGTGGAATAATTTAGATGGAGTGTTTAGAACCACAGACCTGGTGTCCTCAACCATGTAAAAATATTCTGTCCTTGTCTCTCCCCTCCTGCCTGGAGTTTGGCTGTAATCCAAAGAACACGAGTTCAAGAGGAAAATATTAAATTAGTGCCGTGATTCTTGAACTAGTAATTTAGTAATGATAAGCTTTTAAGAAAATACTAAAAAATTTAAATATTGAATTCCTTAATAAAGAATTCTGCAAATATCTATTGTGGGCTATTTATATGCTATTCATGGTATGTCTGTAGAAGATTATAAAACAAAGACTTAGACATGAATATTCCCACCATTAAGCCACCTTGTTCCATTTTACAGTCTAATAAACATGCAGAGGTCACTGCCGCAGCAGTTAGTCAATAACAATAATAATAATTCACTCATCTACTGATGTTGCTGCATTTCCGATGCAACCTTCAGCATCTTGTGTTTATTATCTCTTTAGCACTGAGGATAATTCCCTGTGATAGAATTACTACTCCAGAGTTTCAGAGAGATAGGAGTTCAGGAATGCCATATCTTTTGTCCCAAGTGATACAGCTTCGAAACAAGACAGAGCCAAGAAGCAGGTGCAGGTCTGAGTGACGTGCACAAACCCTCAGAACCCATTATCATCAGCTCTTCCTTGCCTTTCTGACCCAAGTGTGCCATGTGCAACATGAAGGAAGCCAACGTGACTGGATGGGTTTACTACAAAGTGAATCTCTCCAATGAGGAGACAAAGTCCAGGGAACCCTGTTGGAGCTTCCAGTGTACTGTTCTGTTTCAGGTTCTCCCCCACCCCAACCACTCCTCAGGGAGCAAAAAGCACATCCCATCCCAGCAGCAGCAGGGCCATTTTACTGCAACTGACCTTGACAGCAGGTTAATTCCCTCCTTCCCACAGGTGTGTGCCACCCTCCTAAATGTTACACAGACGGTTTCCTTCTCCTTTCAAAAACATATGTGAATGTCATTGTCAAAGAATAAAATAACAATGTCGTGCCATTTTTGTTCTTCCAAGTTGTTTGAAGGAATCCAAGTCAAACATAGATCAACTTGAGGTCATGGGAAGGATATACATGGGGACAATGTTAACTGCTTGCTTCCTCCCCCTAAGCACACCATGGAGGTGTCTTCCGGCTGAAGCTGGCTGTCCCGATGACAGCAGCTGGTGGCAGATCCGTCCGCTTATCTTCTTCTCTGGATTAAAAGCCTGAGGGTGATGAAGAGTTTTCTCGTCTTCTATCATGCCTGCCCTGTCAGACCTGCCCATGGTTATCTGCCAGTCCCCCTCTCCCTTCTTCATCTCCTACACTGTGTGTCCACTCCATGAACACTCCTCATTATTCAAGTCTACTTCCCCATTGGAAAATCAGTGTTCCAAGTTGGAATTCTCCTTAATGGCCACTCAAGCCCCAGCACCTGTCCGATGGTATTCAGAGTAGACTTAGCATCCTAAGTATATGTCGTGACATAAAGCACCTCTCTTACCAGTAGGTGGATGACGGTGTGGATAGGTTACATCTATTTCTGCTTTGTTATCCTATTACCAGTTTTTTTTTTAAGTCAAGGAATCCACATTCGAGCAAAGGTCATAGTCAGTGACACAGGAAAGAAACACACAAAACAGTAACATGTTCCAGGTTCCGATAACTCCTGAGAATTAAAGGAAGATTGTGATAGAGTGGAAAATTAATAAGAAAGGCAACCAGCTTAGGTGGCTGGTTAGAAAATGGCTCCTTGAGGAAACATAATTTAAGCAAGACATCTAAAGGAAGAATAGGCTTGCAGAGTAGTAGAACCAACAGATGTCCTGCTCCATTGCAGGGAAATAGGGGGAGGCCAATGCTGAGAGAGAGAGAAATAGAGAGGAGAAAGAGAGAGAGAGAGAGAGAGAGAGAGAGAGAGAGAGAGAGAGAGAGAGAGAGAGAGAGAGAGAAAGAGAGATTCTGGAAGGTGACAGGGAAGTGGACCTTAGGCACAAGGACAGGCCAGGCTGATGTTGTAGGTGACAGATGGTAAGGGGATGAATCCCCCACGGAACAGTGTTGAGAGGTGGTGGGAACTTGGGTCAGGAGGGTTGTACTCTCCTGACAAGATTGCTGTAATTCTCACAGGACTGGGCTAATTCTCATGAAGATGAGTGAGTTCTTACTCTTGGGTTAGTTAGCTGAGTGGATTGTTTAAAAGTGACGCTGCCTCTCAGGTTTTGTCTCTTCCACACACGTGTTTTTTCTCTCCTGCTTTTTCTACAATGTAAGGGTGCCACACGGGGTCCTCCCCAGAAGCCAAGAAGATGTTCTAGAACTGGCCTCCAGAATAGCAATCTTGAGAAAACCTCTTTGCTTTATAAATGACTCAATCTCCCGTATTCTATTATAACAACAGTTAAAAAAAAATAAAGACAAAGCTATTGAAAGGTTTTTAATTGCAGAGGTGACATTATTTGATTTATGTGTGTGTTCAGAAACTTTTTTCTGACTTCTCTGTGGGGAGGACAGGAGAAAGAAGAAAATGAAGGACAAGTGTAGAGACCACCGAGGGCATGGGGGCGGGGTGGAGGACAATGGTCCCATTGCCACTCACAACCTGGGAAGTGGTGGAGGTGCTCAGGAATGTATGAATGGGGGAGACCACCTGAGCTTACAGCAGTAATGTGGACAGTGGTAGCTTCCTCTGGCTGAGTCTTCTCTCATCCTTGGCACTACAGCACTCCAATTATTCTGACAAACTGGCAAAAAGCACATTCTGTGAATTCCTCATCCATCTCCAGGCTGGATTTCCCATGCCACAGGCTAGCTAAAACCACCATCTTGTCTTGGTAACATTTTATCATGTTTGACATCATTTTTGTTTCTGCCACTGTTCTTCCTTCCTGTGAATGGAAAACAGGCTCCCTTTTGGGGAGGAGAGTGGGGGGAAGAAAAGAAAGAGACAGGAAGTTCTGCTTCAATCAGACAGAGAAGCAAAGGCCACAGGGAGAAACTCTGATGAGGTCTTTCATCCCCTTTTGGAGAAGCTGGCTGTGGGCCACAATTACAGTCTTGACTTGAAACCTGAAAACCTCAGCTTCCCCAGGGAGCCAGGAGGGGCAGGCTCTTGGCACACAGAATTCCTGAGCCACAGAAAATATCTGCTACTCTGTACCAATCTACTGTTTTATTAGCTAAACTGCTCAGCTGCTGGGACTGGTGCATTTCATGGTGATTTTAGGGTGAAAGTGATTTGGCAGGTTACATTCCCAGTGTGATCCGGAAAAGAGACAAGGGGCTGTTGAACACCAGCCATGCTGGAAGCTTTCCTAAACCAACAGGAATCAGCTGCTTTGACAGTAGGATCTGCTAACAGATGGGAATTCTTCAAGGGGAGTAGAGAATGAGGGAACTGAGAAGGTGCTAAGCATTCCACACGGGTGAATTCCAGCAGAGAATTCCACCCCCACTCCACACACACACTATCCTTTACCCCCTGCAAAGACCATTAAAAGGAATGCAGTAGAAATTCTCCAATAGGCATACTTTCAAAAGAAAACATAAAATCGATAAAACTAAATGGATTTTCAAGCAAGAAGGTAACTCGAAGCTCAAATAATGCTACTTCTCATAGGGAAAATGTCGTGCAAGGAGACAGTGTAATTTCCCAGATTTAATCAGCTCCTGAAGATCCCAGGCAGAACATTCTATGCTACCAGACTCCACTCTGTCCAGGTTTGCCCTGAATCATACCCTACTGCTCAGAAGTTAGTGGGAAATTGTGATTAGAGTCCAATGGTGGTGGTGGGGAGATGGCCCAGTGGGTAAAAGCACTATTATGCAAACATAAGAACCTGAGTTTGATTCCCAACTCCCATGTCAAAAAGCCCTTCATGGTTCTAACACCTGCAATCTCAGTGCTGAGGGGGACAGAGACAGAAGGATTTTTGGGGTTCCCTGAAAACAGTGAGGTCCAGGTTCACTGGAGGAAATAAGGTGGAAGACTGACAAGGACAGCCATAAAGTCCTCTGTCCTCTCACTTGTGTGTGTGTGGGGGGGGTTGCATGAATCTGCACAGTTATGCATACACTGCACACACACAACAAAGCATAAAGAAATATTCATCTAAATCATTTCTGTTAAAGTCACTGAATGCTTCTTGAAATTTCCGGGGCAGAATTTTCATTTGATCTTTTAACATTAGTGGAGGTCATCAAAGCAGGATTATACAAAGTCTCTTAGTGTTGGTTAGTGTAATAGTAAATCAGCATTCATTCCATGAATCACAAGTATTATAAGGGAAGAGGGAAGAGAGGAGAGCTGGGGCTTTTTATTGTTTGTTTGTTTATTTTTGTTTTGTCCCAAATGGATTTGGGTTAAGGCTTAAATGAAAGGAAAGAAGGGAAATAGAGTAGTGGGAAGAGGAAGTGGGGAATGGAGACAGGAAGAAGCCAAAAGGGGAAAAGAAAATAAGAGAGAAGATGGAGATGAGAGAGCAAAGTATTTTAAATTTTAAATTAATCTATTCTCACTTTCATCTAAAGAAACAAAAAGCTTGAGTTATTGAAAGGTTAAAAACAATTCATTTTCTGTGAAAATTAGATGCCTACGTGGTATCTCTATTTCACAATCTGAAATACGACTCTTCTGAACCTAACATGCAGGAGACTTATTTTTAGCTAATAGATCTCATTAAATAGCACTTGGTTTTTTGATAGAAATGAAAAACTTATCAAATTTCATGTTTTTGCAGAATATTGGCCTTACTATTAAGTATAATTTGCTTGTCCTTCATTTGCCTTCAAGGATTTCAGAGCCCTTCTGGGACAATACTTTCCGTAAGTCTCTATAAATATGAGGAAGGAACTCTTTTCATTTGAACATCTTTATAAATACTGGATTAAATCTTCATCTTCTCCTTTAGAACACCCCAGGAAACCTGCCAGGGATGAAAAAGAAAAGTTTTAGTGTCAAGCAAATTACCTCACTTACTGCCACAATATCATTGTAAAAATATGCTGTGTCTCAAACTAATTATGTTAGGAAGAGTCAATCCATGAGAGGAGATCATCCCACAAGCAAGCACTTTTATGATCTAGCCATCTATGATTTGCAGGACTAGCTTATTTCTAGCACTCACTCTTTAAACTCTGAAATCAGTTCAAGCAAGAAAGGCTCTCTAGGCTGACCTCCTAAGGTGGACTCTTACATCTGCTTTCTGCTGTGATTTCTGTGTCGGGACAATGACTCACACCCATGCCTGACATCCTGTCTTCACCATCAATATCATCTTTCATTTCAAAATTAACCTGTTCTAATCCTGCCTCCTTTAGATCCATTCTCAAAATTGCAGCCACAGAGAATTTTCTAGACTGTATACCTGATCATGTCAGTCATATGCTCCAAATCATTTAATGTTGCTCCAAGGAATACGTCCAAAGAATAGTGTCCATAATCACTAAGGAGACAGACCAAACCTGCCACCATCAGACTCTTGCCAGCACCAACGCCAACATCTCTACATTCCTGTTTCCCATCCCTGCCTTGAGCTTACATTCCAACAGGGCCATCAGGGAATCCAATACTTCCTTCCATGTCCTTCCACACTTCTAAGTACACTTCTACCTGCTGGAATGCTTTTCTTTTGTTATCTGAAAAGCGTTAGCCCAAAATACTTGTTAAAGACAGAAATCCCTGTCTCAACGATGCACAGAGGAAAGACAAGCTAATGTGTTCCAGTGATGTGCAAAGAGGAGAGGGCACCGAGGAGAGGGTCCCTCATGAACTCATCAGTCCCACTGCTCTGTGTGCTCCTGCCATGGCGGATTTCCTCACAGTACTAATGTGATCATAATCAAAGTCTCCCCAAGTCAGCCTGGCCAGCCTACGCATCCATCTTAAAAAATATCAACCTCACAGGCTGAGCCAAGACTTTAAAATTATTGGGAAAAATAAATACAGACCTTTGTTTAAGTCATTATGTGGGTGCAATTAAATTTGAAGATTCTTTTTCCTACTGCCCTGGAGAATTGTATCTGCACACAGAGGTAGCACAATAGTGGCTTCTCAATGGAATTTAGTGAATGTGCAACAGAGTAGGACTGACAGATGAAATGCACTGACAATATCTGTTTTGAATTATGGGGATTTGGGGGATGATATGGATATTCCATAGATATCTATACCCTCCATGGCCCAGCCACCCATATTGTAATTTGCTGGTATGTATGTGTGTATGTGTGTGCATATTGATTTCATGTCTGTGTGTGTATAAAAGAAAATGACAAATGAGAAGTCAAGTGTCACTATTTTATAGTTAAATTTTGCCTAACACTCTAAGTTCTTTGGTTATTTGGTTGAAGACATGGCTTAAGGCAAACACAGAACACAAAGGCCTAAGAAGCTTTACCAACTCTGACACAAATCTGAAATTGTCTAGATGACTCCATGTAAGAAGGGACTTACGAGATTAACATGGACTGGAGGACATGTGGTGAGAGGAACAGAGTCAGAGAAACAACCTGGGCTCCTGTGAACGACTGTATCCTTCCCCGGTTTAGCACTTGCACCTTTAGCCAAGAGAAGACAAAGAGAGGGAGAACGATGTCTGTAGCACAGTTGTGCGGAACACTGCTCCACAGAGTCTGGAAACTGTCTCCGTATCGGATATGCTCTGACTTTCCCCTGATCCCCTGCAGGATTGACTCGGGCACTTTCAGACTGTCAGCTGGGTTGATTCTGTTGTCTAGAGTGAGTCCTCAGGAAAGATGCATGGATGTGCTATCATGTACTATGACCATAAGTAAGCATTTCTTTCTTTGAAAGCAGGAGCTGCTCTAAAAGATGCAGTACTCCTCCTGATTAAAAAAATAATAATAATAATACTTGGACCTAGGAAATTATCTCAGAAGTTAAAGTTGCTTGCTTCCAAAGCCTGAGGGCCAGGATTTGATTCCCAAGACACTCAAGTAAGCCAAATGAAGAAAGTGTCACTGGATTCTGGTGTTCTTTCATAGTGGTAAGACCTATGCACATGGTGTGCGCACACACACACACACACACACACACACACACACACACACACGTCATTTTTGTAAAAATTGAGTTCATTTTCAGATAGAAACTATTTTCATAATCTCCTTTATATCACTAGGTTTCTTTTTTTTTTATAAGAGACTAGACAAAATTATCCTTAGTCCTGTGATGAAAACACCCAAAAGCCTTACTTCAGAAAGGTTAGCACGCACACACACAAAAGAAAAAAAACCTGAGGATACTTGCCCAGTCTGCTCTCTAGAGAATTCTAATGAGAACCAACAGAGTCAAATGCAAGGAACAACACTTTCTCCTAAAAACAAAAAGGAGAGTCAGCACTTTTCACTGCTCTTCAAGGAAATAGCACTTTAAAGGCATCAAGAAGATTTTTTTTTAATTTGAAAAGATTTCCACATCTATAGTGAGCAAAACTAGGAAAGAAGGATAGTCCATGGCATCCAAAATACACTATAGACTGGCAAAAACAAAACAAAACAAAACACAAAACCCTGAGATGGAAAGTAGAGACAAGCATCATAGAAAGTACCAGAAAAGACACTAGGTGACCTAAAATGCAAAAGCTGTCACTGTCCCATCAACAAGCAACAGCTAACTGAGCAGTTTGATGGGGGCAGGGACACCACGCAGGTCACCACATGAGTAGGAATTGTATCAACTACACCTGCAGAAGCCAACTGCTGGTCTGAAGATCTATATCCTATTCCTCACCCCTAAGACTTTCCTGAATATCTTTTATCTGATAGAAAGTCTGTCTTACTAAAGCCAAGTGATGAGTCAGGGATAAGAAAATAATTTTATGTCTGTTTCACTGCCCAGTGAGGAGGGTCCCCAGGGAGCTGGGGACAGGCAAAAGGGAAATGAGGGGGGTACCATCACAAGACTTGCTCATACAATGTATCTAATTATTGACAATAAATACATTTTTAAAAATAATAATTTTAAGTTTTATTAAGAAATAAGGAGGGCTAAAGAGGTGGTTCAGCAGTTAAGGCTTTTGTCTGCAAAGCCTAACAATCCAAGTTCAAATACCCAGGACCCACATAGAGCCAAATGCACAAAGTGGAAAAAAAAGCATTTGGAGTTTGTTTCCAATGGCTAGAGGCCCTGGTGTGCTTAACCGCCCCCCACAACCACCTCTCCCTCTTGCCTCTGTTTCTCTCTGCTTGAAAAGAAATAATAAATAAATAAATAAAATTTTAAAAAGAAATAATAGAAAAGAGTCCAAATAAGGAAGATTATTTCTAGGGAAAATTGAAAAAGTGCATATATCAAAATATATTAAGACTGAATTCATCAGTCTGGCAATTCCTGGTCTCAGTCCAGCTCCTTTCCTCACTGAGCTGTTGACCAAAGTGAACCACAAGGTCCCAAAAACAAGACAGGATTCTGTCAAAGCTCTTGAATACCCACCCTAGGCCTGAGGTAGGATTCTGTTGCTGAAGAAGCCAAAGAAAATCATTTACCAGCATCAAGAGACACTGCAAGGTCCAGAATGGTAACCAGCCCCCAGATGGTAGTCAGTACAGAGCTGGAAGGCACTGCATAAGCTGCCAGGGGAAGCTGGTCAATGACAGCTGGAGTAAACAGAGACCACTGATATGAAACACAGTCTGCTGCCATGAGTAGACTGACCACACTGACTACTGGAAGAGAACAGTGAACCAAGACAGGAACATTTGTGCAGTGGAGGAGCCAAAGCCTGGGGGAGGCAATCAACAGCTTTTAATTCAGCCAAATAATCCACTCAGTGATGGGGAGCCCTTGACTGGAACTGGGAACTCAGGGCGAAATACACTGGGAACCAAAATCTTGGGCCCCCAAAGAGAGATGCACTTTACAAGTGGTTCACAAAGAGGCTACTAACAATAGAATCTAGACAATTCAGTTAACTTATACTGGTCTCACTCTCCGATGGAAATTCTGTTTGTGTCTTTCAGAATGCAGGGAGAGAGCTATGGATCCTTCAACCCTACAAATGAATTGCAGGCAGATAGCCGACATCCAGGCAGGAGATGAGCCATACCAGACCTACTGTGGAGGATCCACATGGAACCCTGCAGAGAATGGTGGGATAAACAGGAGACCCACAACCACAGACAATCATTCAACACAGGATAAGCCTGACAGACACCAACCATATCCAACACAACCCAAAGCAGAAGTCCAGACACACTTAAGATCCAACAATAAAGCAGCCTTAGTACTCACCTACCATGACTCACGGAACTGAGTGGAAGAGGGGGTGGAAAGAATGTAAGAGCCATGGTGGAGGAGAATATCCAGAGACATGGCCCCCCTCAGTAACAACATACAAAGGGGGCTGGAACCAGGTTGACTGCTAGGCTATCCGTAACCCCCTACCAGATGGACTGATCCAGTTTGCCCACTGAGGATGATACCCAGCTGATTGGGGACAGTGAAGAGGGAAATTGGGGAAATGGGGACACCCACTCATTATTTGCTCACTCAATGTATCTAATTATGGATAATAAAAAAAACCCAAAATATGTTAAGAAAGTTGTAATTATTTTTAAAGAAAATCATAAACACTCCTAGTAGAGCTCAGGTAACATGTAGACGACAGGAAGAGGTTATAGACCAGTTAGCATGGCTGAACAAAGACACAGAAGAAAAAGTAAAGCTATCTTACCTGGGCAGGGATGGAAGAGAATACAAATGTGGTAGCTGTCATAGAGACTGCAATAAAAACCTTTAAGGGTCAAAATCAGAGCAAAAGTGAAAGAATGCAAGAGAGAAGAAAGAAGAGAGAGGTGAGAGAGATAAAGTGAGAACAAAAGGTGGCTGGGGAGATGGCTAAGTTGGCCAAGGGCTTTCCTTACAGGCAGGAGGACTCAAGAGCTAATCCCCGGTACTCACGCTAAAGGCTGAGTATGATGGCATTTGTTATACTTTCACTGGGGAGATAGAAACATGGGATCTCTGGGGTTCGCTAGCCAGGCAGTCTACCTTAATTGGTGAGCTCTAGGCCAATGAGAGACCTGTCTCGGAGGAGGTGCATGGTGAATGGTATTCCAGAGGATGACACCTGAGATTATCCTCTGGTCTCCACAAACATATATACACATTCACACCCATGCACCCTGAATACACACACACACGCACACACACACACACACACACACACACACACACACACGCACGCACGCACACAAATAAATAATATATGTGGGAGGATACCAGAAGAGAGGAAATGAGGGGAAGGGAAGGATAGAAAAAGAGGAAGGAGGGAAGAAGTTAAAAAGACTAGACAAACTCATAGCAGTAGAAAATAAACTAGTGAACACATGCATAATTCTTGTCTATGCAGAAAGAAATTTTGATGGGTCATAGGTATGAAACTACCCACTTTATATTATTGTAATTAAAATTTTTACACAGTATAAAAAGGAAGCAAGAGTCATAATAGGAAGGAAGGAAAAGTGATAGAACTGATCTAAGCATGTATGTATTGAGGTGTATTAGCAAATACTTACTGAATGCCTATTACATGCCCGGCACCCACAATGTGGTCACAAACAGCCCACAACTTAGGCCTTAATGAACTTTTCTTCTAGAGAAGGGAGATGGAAAATAGATAAATATGCCCTAAAACATATGCTGATACTGAAGAAATATCTAGAGAGAAATAAACATAATAAGAGAAAAGAAGCCTGTCTATGAACAGAAGAGTTGTTACTTCTGATAGGGTCATGAGAGAAAAGCTCAAGTGTGTGACAGATGGCCAGAGACCTAGAAGACACCAAAGAGGGAGACCTGCAAATATGCCTGGTCTGGCTGGAAGATCTGACCTTTTAAAACGTGTATGCAGCCCAGAACTTCCAGAGGATGAGGAGACAGGTAATTGGGAGGAGGTCTAAAGAGAAGAGAAATATTAATGTGGCTTTGACTGAGACTGGAAAACAAAGGAGAGTTTTAAGCAGATAAGTGACAGGAACTGATTTTTATTTTCTTTTACAAACTTTGCTCTGGGTGCTGTGACAGGATAGCTACCACTTAAGTCTAAGGTCAAAAAAAAAAAAAAAAGCAAACTCATTTTCTAATAAGGTAAGCACTAGAAGCTGGGAATTGCCACCTTCCAAAAAAGTTTATGCAGAACTAGAAGTTTAGCGGATTAATCCTATCATATCATCTGTCTGCACTCCCCCTACCCCTGTGCTGTCAATGTCAAAGGAATCTAGGGCAGAAAGAGATTGTCCCAGGGAAGTGCAGTGATTATCAAGAGGAAATATACGGCCTTCCTCAAAGCCCAGGAGGCAAGATGTCAGAAGTATTGCAGAAAAGACTGAGATGAGCTGGAGAACCAGCTTAATGGTAAAGTGCTCACCTGGTATGCATGAGGTCCAGGATTCAACCCTCAGTCCCACACAAAAATGACAGAGACAGTACTTTTCATTCTCTGGTTTGATATCTGACTGGGGACTTTGAAACCAGAAAAGAATTTGAGGGTTTGAAAACAATGACATGATACAGATTCCCTGCTTTAGGAAGCAAAAACAATGGAGGAAAATACTTATTTGAGCTCAAGGTCTTAGAGGGATCAATAAATCACGGTGGGGAAGGCCTGATGGAGCAGTTTACAGCAAGAAGCCAGAGCTGGAGGGTGGGGAGGAGGACTTTGTGACACTATTCTTCAGATGTGAAGTTGACCTGTGCATTTCATGACTTCACAGTGGATGCTGTTATCTCCACAAGACCAGCTCAGTGTTGGACCCATCAACATTTTATAACGATGACAAAGGAGAATAAAAAAGAATGAGATTTGAAAATAGAGGGCTGGAGAGATGGCTCAGCAGTTAAGGCACTTGCCTCTAGTGCCTAAGGCCCAGGGTTCAATTCCCAAGGACCAACATAGGCCAGACCCACAAGGTGGTGGCCCTGGTGTTCTCTCTCTCTCTCTGTCTCTCTCTCTCTCCCTGGTGCACTCTCTCTCTCTCTCCCTGGTGCGCTCTCTCTCTCTCTCTCTCTCTCTCTCTCTCTCTCTCTCTCTCTCTCTCTCTGTATTTCTCTGCTTGAAAACGAATAAATAAAATATTTTAAGAAGAAGACCCTCTTGAGGAGAGGAGGGGCTTTTGCTGGAATGGGGTGTAGGGTGTGGAAGACAGAAGAGAGTTATAGGAGAGGGTTATGATCAAGTTACATTATGTTCATGTACTTAAATTCTCAATTAAAATGAAAGGAATGAATGAGAAAAGGGGTCAGGAGCAAGATATACTCAAGGCCCCACCCCCAGAGACCTACTAACTTCAGTTCAACCCAACTTCCTAAAGTTTCTAGAAGCTCCCAAATTAAAGCTTGGAAATCTGCCTAAAGGACAGATGCACACTAACACTCTACTCCATCCTGAAGTTCGAGAGTAATGAAAGTTGAACAGGAAGAATTCCTAAAGGCTCAGGGTTCCCAGTGGGAGGTGGAAGAGCATAGAGACAGAGTGTTTAAGAAATCATGAGTCCACAGGGTCTAAAACATGGAGATGAGGAGAAGGCACATGTAGGAGAAGGTAGCCAGGATTTTCTTAGCATTAGCTGTTTTCCAGGACATGAGAGCAACAAGAATCTAGATCAGAAGGTTTAGAAACCCAAAAAGAATGACCTCAACACCATCTAATAAAGGGGAAATATTTGTAATTTCTACTCCCATCTATCACTCAAACAGTCAAAACTGGAGAGAACTATTTTCTCCTGCAACACCAAGGTGCAGATTTTTGCATAATAGTGGGATTACCATGATGTTCTGTTGTGCATCAGCAAATATTTTTAAAACCCAGTCTTAAAGAAAATATTCAAAGTACCACCACCCAAAATATGAAGATAAGAAAACGGCTAACATTTGGAAGTCTGTGATTCAATCCAACATACTCACTTTTCACACCATTAAATTGAGGGAGGGGACATGACCTTCACAAGGTGATAGAGCTAGTTAGAAGAAATGGTAAGTGTGGAATTCAGATTTCCCTTCTCTCAGTTCACTGAGGAACTTAGAAAGCTGGTCACAGAAGCAGATTGCAGCCTAATCATGTGACAGGAAGATGTAGACATATTTATGCTCACAGCTCTTTGTACCATCTCCAAAAAAATAAATGGCTGCACACGGAGAAAACAGAAAGCCATGAACCGGATCTCCAGTGCACTCAGTCCAGGTTGTTATGATGGTAATTTATAATACTGCTGCAATTACAGTAGAATTATAGCACATCCAGCACCTAATAGAGCTGTGTGCATACTCTTGAGAGAGATGGATGTGCTGGCATTCGAAGCTGCAGAAAGGAGATTAAATGGCTCCCCTCCCTGATCCTACCATTGATTTTTGCAGCCCTCCCATTACCACAGTACCTCACTTGCATCCCTCTGTCATTCCTTGGAGGAGAGGACAGAGTTTTTTGGAGTATAAATAATTAGTGCCCCCAAATCCAAGGCAACAAATCTCTCAAACCTTCATCTGCCATGAATCAGGACATATAAATCAAAGCTTCTTTTGAAGATGGTTTGTGAGCAGGAAGACATGTTTACAGAATAAACTGGCCTTGTGTTATGCTTTCTTCTGGAATTGGACTTTTGACTGGTGTGCAACCTTGGCTTTGGATGTGAATTGGTAAGGATAGAGAGACGTTATAAATCAGGACATTAGCATAAGGAGAGAGGGTGTGTCCTGCTAGGACAATGAGAGCAAACAGGGGCAGTCGCAGACCAACATGGATGTCCATTTTGCCTAGTGTGAGCCAGTGTTTTATGCAGGAGTGTTGGTCTATGCTTTGGTTTCTACAGATGCTTTCTTGTGGGTTGTCCCATATGTCTTGTAAGATGATATAACATAAAATAATAGACTTAATATGATACTGGTTATCTTTCCTTAAGACTGCTATAGTTGTTTGCTAAAGTGCTGTAGCAAAACCCTGATATATGCATCTTATGAGTAGAAGAATTTATTTTTGCTCACGGTTTCAGAGAGTTCAGTCAGCCCACAGCACAGGTTCTTGGCTTTGTTAAAACATCATGGCAGCAAAACGTTTGCAGAGGGAGATGGTTCATCTGATGACATACAGATGGGAAGCACAGGGTGTGTGAGAGAGCATCCAGGCACAAGATAGGATGCCCAAGAAACTCGACCCTGTCCCTGGCTAGGTCCTATCTCCCAAAATGGTAGCACCAGCTGTGAATCAAGCATTGAACACTAGAGTCTGGGAGAGACATTTCAGACCCAATTACAAGTGTCTGTTTTGTGGACTTATATGTCTACGACAAAGATCAGGAGCATTGGTTTGCACCTTATAATTTGATGGGGTGATCAACCACTCTGTGCCTCAGTCCTTAATAAAGACAAGGAGCTCCTAACAAAATAGGCTTTAACAGAGGTGAGCTATTACTGTTGTGCATGGACTCCTTCATGCATATAATACATGAATTGTATTCATGACATGATGCAAATATTATTGCCCCAATTCTTTTTCAGTGTATGTATGTATGTATGTATGTATGTATGTATGTATGTATGTATGTATGTCTTGTGTATATAGTGTGTTTAGGGTTTGTATTTGTGTCATGTACTGTATGAACATATGTGTGCAGATGCACGTGCCCCATGTACACAAGTGTGGAGACCAGAGGAGGCCACCCTCTGTTATTCTTCTACTTTATTTCCATGAGACAGAGTCTCACACTGAACTTAGATCTTGTTTCTATGCTAGACTGTCTGATCAGTGAGCTTCTACAATCCTCCTGTCTCTGCCTCCTTTACTACTGGGGTTACAGGCACCATGGCCTTGCCCAGCTTTTATGGGTATACTGAGGGATTACTCAAATGAACTATCTCCTATCTCCCCAGCCTCTTACTACAATTCTTCAGATGAGAAAACTGAGGCTTACCAATGACAAGTATCTCTCCCAAGGTTATAATACTGTTAAAAGTTGTAAAGCTTTTATTCAAATACAATCTTTCTATTTAGCTTCAGCTTATATAATTATTAATTTTCATATTTACACAATCAATACCCTTTAAATATTTTAGATATCTGTCTGTTTGCTAGTTACTTAGACAAACCTGTCTTCTTTCATAAAGATTTAGAACAACTTTCCAAATGCATGTCTTCAAAAGATATATTAAAAAGTAAATATGGGTAAAGCAAAACAGCACAAAGCCAAGCATGAGACCAGTTTCAAAGTGTGAAGAAATTTTTGTTAAGTACACCATGTAGTGATTGGGAATTTAGCAATAGCATGATGAGATCCCTTCTCTTCATCAAGACAAATGCAAATCCAGGAAAGAAATGCACAAACTAACAGCTACTGGGTTCTAATGATATTGGAAATACTACATAATACTCAGTACCTATGACAATGTAAGGATGACACACTCCACCTGAGCTAAATAGTATTCATCACTGTGTAACAGTCCTGACTCGTTTCTTTTATCTCCTACATTCAGAAAATCTCCTTCACAGGGCCTATTGCTAGACTGGCATCCTCTCTGCAGGACCATTGGAGATGAGCAATGAACGAGTGAATGAACAAGGTTGAGTGAAGCCCCAAAGCTCTCTATTTGGCATATCTTGCAATTGCACAAACCTCCCAAGTTCCACCTGTCTCCTCTCAATCATGGAGGCAATGCACACACAGGCAGTTGCATCAATAAACATTGAAGCTAGTGATTGGGAATTGAGAAGACTCCAAACCAGTGCATAGTAGTGAGAGAGGCTGACCATCCCTAAAACAAGAATGGTGATGCCAGTAAAACCAGCATGCCAGTGATGAGTGGAAATGCCCAACCTTACACGTAGAAAAAGAAGGTATTTAAATGGAATGCCTTCTGGGTCCAGCTCTGTACCCTTTCCAACATACTACATTGTAGACATGAAATAGTGCAGGGTTACTAAAAAGACATGCTGATTCAGAGGTAGAGAGGTTCAGGGCACAAAGCAAGGACAAAGAAACTGGGACAGTCAGAATATATAAATATTTATCAATTCACTTAGAAAATAGATTTCAGTTACAGAGAAAAATGGCCATGCGTTAATCAATGCATCATTAAAATGCTTTCAGTCAGCTTGACAGTCTAAACCTTTTGAAAACAGAGTAGGTTTGGCTCCTGTGTTTTTTTTTTCATTTTCTTATATAGAAATATCACCATAGGTCATGGTTTAAGTCAGAAATGAATTCTTGGCGAAGTTTCAGACATTCTATATTCTGAACCCACTTCTGCTGATTGAGACTGAGAGGTGGGGCAGTTCTAGCTTCTCAGACTTCAGCTTCTGCTCCTGTCAAGTGATGCCACTGGAATCCATTATTCTCAAGGCGCTTCCCAGCTCTGCCTGTATTTCCAGGGCTCTCCACAAAGACAGAAGATCTGATTCTGGTCCCAACGTTTTGTGTACTCTTAGGGGTCAACTCCCTTGTTTGCAGTTCAAGTTGGGATAAATCACTGAACATTTGACTAAGTCCTTGGGCTTTGAAGGTCCTGTTTACATGATCTTGTTTGAAGACAATGCCTGTCTCTGCTACCTTAGCTTACAGTTCCTGTGCAGATCAGCTGATGTCATGAGCATATATGTACTCAGTAACTACCAAATGCAATGATTTAAGGGACTCATTTGTTCTCTCTGCTGTCACTATTTTTACACAGACCAACTAAGCTGTTTTTCAGAAGTCTTTCCCTAGGAAGAAAATTTAGGTAGAAATAAATGCAGAAAGAATGTTAATATTATTTTTCAAACCACTTTATAATGAACACTGCAGTTAGTTAATAACAAAATAAGGGAAAATAAATATGAAAATAAAATAAAATAATATAGTGTGGTTTATGACTTCTTATGTTGTTGAGGAGTTAGGGACAAATCCAGACCACAAGAAGAAATACAAAAAAATAATGAGGTCACAGACTTGAAACTCCTCACCTAGAAGATAAGAGGTCAAAATGGCAGGCGGGTTCCAACTCAAAAGCATGTGACAGACTCATACCTGGAAAGTATCTGCTATCAGGAAATGGGTAGTCTGGGGAGCTTACCTGGACAGCAAGCTTACCTGGACAGCTGTAGGAACTATAAATGTGAGGAAAGAGGCAGCCCCCATGCTGCCAGCTGGTGTTGGTCCTGGGTTATCTGTATTCTGTTGTTTAAAAAAAAAATACTCTTCAGTTTTAAATGCACTGTGTGGCTAATAAAATGTCAGATCTTCTCCTGTAAATTTTTGGCAGCTTTTCATTTTTACACTGGATAATTCCCAACTTTTCTTCCTGCTCTAGCATTCTGAATCACTAGGAGATACTCTTTGGCTTAGAAGTCCTGCCTGAAATATCTGCAGGCCACGAGGCAACACTGAAAACAAGTAACTAATGCAGCAACATTAAAGTCTTACACATATATATCCCCACTTGTGAACCAGGTTGGTGCCCATCTTATCTTATGATTCTCCTGGCAACCCTTGGTGCCAAGCCAATAGTAGTGAAATTAAAATCTAAGCATTTAAATGACTGGCCGAAGATCTCATGCATATTAATGGACTGAGGATGATGTCCAGAATGTTATGGATGAATATTTATTTTCTGAGCAGGTTGTCAACAAGGCAATGGGGACCATTTTCCCCTGCTTAATAGCTTCATAGATCCTCTGGATAGAGGAAATATTGGGGTATTAGATGGAGTATGAGAGTCACTGCCCATTGCCTGGCAGGGTAGATGGAAGTGAGCAACAGATCTTCCCTGAGGTTATTGTCACTTGGTGTCCCCAAAGCCTTGAGAGGATGCATGGGGAGGTAAAAGTCAGTGCCCTTCAAGAGGACTTCCCCAGGGAAGTCAAGAGGAGAAGACTAGTCATTGTACTGAGCTGGACTTTAGTAAGTCTTTAGATGCAATAGATCCAATCCAGAGGCTGCAGGGAGCAGTTCATGCTGGTGGTGGGTGTGTGAGAGCCCAGGGCAGCAGGCATTCACCAAGCAGCATGATGCACCTTAAGGTAAACCTCCTCCTCCTTCTCCCCCTCCTCCTCTTCTTCCTCCTTCTCCTCCTCTTCCTCTTCTTCTTCCTTCTCCTCCCCTTCCTCTTCTTCTTCCTCCTTCTCCTCCTCTTCTTCCTCCTCCTCCTTCTTCCTTCTCCTCCTCCTTCTTCTCCTCCTCCTCTTTCTCATTCTCTTCCTCCTCTTCCTCCTCCTTTTCCTGCAGTGACTGATCCTTGTAGCAGTTCCTCATAAGGACAGATCATTGCTCTTTGGGGATGGAAGCCATTTCTACTATACTGTTTCCTCATCATTTAAACATGGACTAATTTTTCCATATCTTGCAAGCTACCACTAGAAGGGAAACCAGCAAATTATAAGTCACTAGGACTGGATATAAATCACTTGACTAGATGTAGATCCCTAATAATGTTTTTAATACTTAGTTTTAATCAAATCCATAAAAAATATCCAAAGCAATAGCTATTGTTTCTCTGTGCATATTGACATCTAGTATTGTGACAACTGTGAATCTCCTACAATTCTATACAGAGTGTGAAAGACATAAAGAGTTGTTGGGCTTTGTAAGAACCTGTACTCATATGTAAATATGTATTTTCATGGTATGTTCTTGAGAGAAAATATTTCACCCAACAGTAAGGCTCACATACACTTACATACACTTGCCACTTTAGAAATAGTCACTCTAGGACTGTAGAGATGGCTCAGCAGTAAAAGTGCACCTGCAAAGCCTAATGACCCAGATTTAAATCCCAGAACCCACATCAAGCCTGATGCACAAACTGTCTGAAGTTTGTTAGCAGTAAATGGAGGCCCGGGTACATGCATTCTCTCTGTCTCTCTTCTCTCTAGTCTCTCTATCTCTCTTCTCTCTATCTCTCTCCTTGAAAATAAATAAATAAATAAATAAATACATACATAAATAAATACATAAATAAATAAATAAATGAAAGAAATAGTCACTCCAAAATTTCTAAGAGCCACTTCTCATAGCTTTAGTCTGCATATAAAAGAAAGAATTTGCTAAGCATAATTTTTTAAAGATCCTTCAGTAATTTCACTGAGATAATAAACCCCAAGGGGTCTACTTGTCAAGTTGTATGAGAAAGTCCTTCTCCATTGATGTCCCTCTCATTCCTAGGCTCATCACCTGTGTGGTAAGTCACAAGAAGGTGGGGAAAAAAATCTCCAAATAGTACAAAAAAACACTGATATATATCAAAATACTCAGAGTTCAGAAAAACAGAAATATAGGAAAATGTTGGAAGTAAGGGAAAATGATACATAATGAGAAAAGAGAATAATTATTAAGTTTTATTATAATTATTAAATAATTATTATTAATAAGTAATGAGAAATAATATTAAAATTCCTCTTAACTTTCTTGCTAGACATTTGGCATTGCATGAGCAGAGCCCAGCTTGCATACTGGAATACCTACAAACATAAGAACCACGTCTTCTGATTTACAGGGAGGTAAAGTGATCTTCATTGCATTGGCTGAATCAGGTCTCCTTACAGTTATGCAAGACGGTAAAAAAGAGGAAGAAGTAGAGGAAGAGGAGATGATGGGCAAAAAGGAGGAAGAAAAGGAAGAAAATGAGAAGGAAAAGAAGAGGGTTTTAATCAAAACCTTTCTCCCTTGAGTTCAATAAAGATAGATGAGAACAACATACTTTAAATATCCTCCAGCAGAAACTTATATAAGTTATCTAAGTAGAAAATCTTTACCTGTCAAGGTATGGCATATGTAATGGTAAATTAAAGTCCATAGTGTTTTCCAGATAAAGGTTTTAAAGAATTGTTGAGGAATATAGTTACTTGTCTTATCTATGTATGTATGTTTGTGTGTCCAAGTTGATGAATAAATGTTAATATCAAATTTAGCAAGTCACATAATGACCTACCATCTCCTCATTTTGGGAACTTTTAGAATCATCGAATATGTCATCCTGTGGCCAAAGTCATCACTGTGATGTTGCAGAGCCGAAGACTCCAAAGGACACTTGAGAGGAGACCTATGCCTTGGAGGCAGCTGGCTCCTCACCATGGCCTCCACTCCTCTTTGTGCTATACAGATGTTTCTGGGGGAGAGGTCACACTTCTCCTCTGCCAGGCTGGAGACCTGTGATTGGCTCACAAATGAACCAATAGGAGTCCTCATGCATGTCAGGTTTCATTCAGAGATAATCATGCTCTCTTCTACTTCCTTTTCTCATTAACTTAGGATTCAAATACTCCATGATGGAAATTTTTTTTGTTGTTTTTTTGAGGTAGGGTTTGCTCTAGCCCAGGCTGACCTGGAATTCACTATGTAGTCTCATGCTGGCCTCATGGTGATCCTTCTAACCTCTGCCTCCATATGTTGGGATTAAAGTCACGTGCCACCATGCCTGGCAAGATGGAAAATTTTTAAGTCACTGAATCATCAAATGAGATTTTTAAAAAATTCATCTTTAACCAATAATATCCAAACTTAACTGTTCCTTGCCAAGAAATAAGCTCTATGGTGGCCTCAGAAGGCTCGGGGACTTTGCATGGCTCAGTGGCTAGTATTACTTGAATGGCATCCAGGATTAGAGGAAAGGTTCCTGATTTCCTACTGAGTGTTCATGTCATTGTGCTAGTGGGTTTGGGGGGGGGTTGACTATGCATCTTTGTGCTTTGGAAGCAGTATGGATTCCACTGTCATCTGCATCATACAGCTCCTTATCCCAAGAATGATATGCACTGTTACACATGGCATTTACTCAACCGCTTCTCATTGGATGTCAAGTCATGGATTACCTCAGCTGTAAAATAGAGATTGGAATCTTTGTAAACACTTTAAATCAAGATATTGGATGTTCTTAAGGCTCTTAAATCTATAAGATTGCTAGCACAATACATCCTTTACAGTCACCTGCCCTGGTGTGTTTTTGGTTTATCTTTGGCACTGAATTGGTATAATTCCATTCTTGGGATATATTATCATCAGATATTTATCTATATCGGTGCTGTGCACACTGTCTGGCCCAAGTTTGAGGTGAGGAAAGCATACTTGTCCTTAGCTTGCAAAGATAAATCTGTGTAGCTATTGGCCAAGGAAATCAGGCAAACCCTATTGATTAAGAAGTGGATAAGAAAAGGCTGAGAAAAACTTCATGGTCAAGTCCAGACACTCTGCTAAGTAAATTACATGCATCTGCTTTTTTTTCCAACAGTGCTATTATCCTCATTTCATAGGTAAGAGAATATATTTAGAGAGATTAACTTGTCTAATGCAGCAATCATTGGTAGAGTTAGGATACAAATTGAGGTCTCTCTGGTTTAGGAACTTAGGTTTCTTATTCTCTAGACTCTAACATTTTAGCAACAGACAACAGAGTGGGGTTCTAGTTATGCTAAGGAATTAGAAGGATGGAATCTGAGTGTAAGAAGACAAACAGCAGAAGTAGAAGGAACAGAGATCAAAGCAGTTCCTAGCGTCCAGAACAGAGTTCTTTATTCAAGAGGACCCTGGATTGGAGACACTTGAACCCTACCTGCTGTCAGTGTTTGTACAGTTCTGACCAACAGAAAAAGCAGACTGGAAAGACTCTATCAAATCCCCTGCCCCTACTTTGGCAAGGACAAATTGGGGCCCTATTGAATGTTATAGCCTTGAGAATTAGAACCCTTAATAGTTCTTTTTCCTCTTTCATTATCCTCTTTTTAGTTTTGTGATCTATAGTCTCATGTATAAATTTGCATGTGTATATACATATATAATTTATAAGCTGGTCTCTACATATAAGGAAAATGTGGTTTTTGTCATTCTGCATCTGGCTTATTTCACTTAACATAATGACTTCCAGTTGCCTCCATTTCTCTACAAATATTATTTCGTGTTCTTTCCACACATCCTTACCAGCCTTTGTTGTCATGGTGATGGCCATTCTGTCTGGCAGGAGACAGAATCTCAAAGCAATTGATCACTTGTACAAGTGTTCAGAAGCCACTCATATTCCTTATTTTGAGAACTGTCTATTCAGTTCATTAGCCCATTTGTTGATAGGATGATTTGCAGTTTGGGAGTTTGTTTTTAATATATCCTATATATTAATCGTCTATCAGGTGTGCAGCTGGTAAAGGTTTTTTGTCATTCTCAGGTTGTTGATTGACTCTGCTGATAGTTTTTTTATATTTTTATTATAAATAAGTATATACATTGTATGAACAAATCTTGTGAAGGTGTCCCCATTTACCTCCTCTCTGTCCCCTACCCACTGGGGTACTTCCTCTGTGTGCATACTGGATCTGTCCATACATAGGTTAGAGGGTTATGAACTTCACCAGAGGTAACCAGATTTTTTTTAATTTCTTACCCCTTTTGTATTGTTGCTGAGGGGAGCAATATTTCTGGGTATTCTCCCCCACCATGGCTCTTACAACCCTTAACTGGGATCCATGGCAAAATCCTATGGGGACCAAGATCTCGGCCTCCTAGGGGAAATTCCCACTACCAGAGAGTTACAGAGGGGCTACACCCATTAGGAGCTAGCTGAAATAGCAATGCTTGTTTCATTTAACCTATATTGATCTCACTCTCCAATGGAGATTCTGTTTGTATTTTTCAGAAGGCAGTGAGAGAGCCAGAGACAACCCAATTCCACCAACAAGACATTGGATGATGGCTGACATCCTGGCAGAAAACAAGCCACATCTGCTGATAGTTTGCTTTGCAGTGCAGAAACTTGATAATTTTGTGATCCCATTTGTCAGTGGTACTTAACTTTGTGTCCCATTAGTCCAATTTTGGGACCAGGTTGACATTCCCATTTCTTCATCTTTCTCCATTGAGAAGGTGTTGTATTTGGGAGTGCCAAGTTCTCATACCCAACCTTTTGAAGTAAGTCCTGCCTATCTGATGCAGGAATCCTTAAGACACTCTTCTCACCTCCCACTGCATATTAGAACATACTTCATATGTTGGTAGGGACTAAATAGCACATGAAAATTCGATAGATAAAAAGAAAGAGAAGGGACTGGGGGCAAGAAAAGCAACCGATGCCACACAGAAAACACAAGAAACGCCTTGCAGACATCCTGGGTTGTTTGGAGAACCAGAGTCCATTGGAATTATCTCACAATTACCTGGATGTTTGCATGTTTGTTTAAAGGGGAATCAAATCAAGTGTCAAAATTCCCATCTAGACATTGTATAGGAAGACGAATTTGCCTATTGGTTTATCCAGGGGGTGGGGGGAAAAGTGTTATTTCTGTTTGTTTGTTTCATTTCATAAAATGCTGCACTCACTTGCTCAGAAGTTCTGTTTGCTTCTGGAAGGGCAAACACCACCTACTTCCCCATCCCCACCATGGGAAAACTTGACCCTCTTATCCTGCTAGACTGGTTTTCATTCCATGTCTAGAACTGATGTGATATGCTGCCCAGTACAAGTCTTTGCCTAACCTTCTTACAACTCAGTTTTCTCATTTGTACAGCGAGTATGATAACACAAGTCCCCTAAAAGAGAGAGCTAGTAAGAGGAACAAATGTTCTGCTCTCATTACAGAGGCTGCAAGCTGTCACATCCTAGACTGAAGAGCAGTCGCTCCCCAGGGAGCCATCAGGCCTTCTGGGCTGGATTGGGATTGCTGAGGCCTCCAGTCACGTGGACTGAACAGCTACTGGTTCCTGACCTGTGGGCCTACCGACTGCCACTATTGGACTGTTGTAAGCTATTCCAATAAATTCCCTTTTATTATAATCCATTCTATCAACTCGGCTTCCTCTACAGAACCCTGACTAATACAGTGCCTCACCTAAAAAAATTGAAGAACAAATGATCCAAATATCCAACAATATGCTCATGTCGGCAAAAGTGTAAGCAAAGCTCCTCCATAGAGTTGCAGGTAACAAATTAAATAACATATTCTGGAAGAATTTTTACCAGAAGAATGTTTGTACTGTAATGTCACATTCTTTATTTGCTTTCCTGAGATGTTCATACTTACATATCACATTTTGATCATAGGTACACAACATTACCCTCTCATATGGTCAAAGCACTGCATTTCTTGCAAATCTTTGTATATTTTCCAAATATCACCCAAGACTGCAGTTGTGTCAGTGGAGTTCAGGTTAGTCTCAGCAATGCTCAGATCTGTTATCCAATGTCTCTTTTAAGAATTGAATGGAGCTACGTGAGCATTGCATGGGAGCCACATTTTTACTGTTGAGGGAGGAGAATGGCTCATCATTGCCTGGAGATCCTCCCCATCCATCACTCAAGACAGACCTGCTCACACAGCTGGGAGAGACTGAGAGGAACCCTGCAGAGCAAGCAACAAATGGGCAACTCATCAACTGTCCTAAAGATTACCAGTCAAACTAGACAAATTGATCCAGCTCGCTTTATGGAGCCGCCTGCCTAGAATTCCCCTCCAAGAAGAGCATTTGGTCCGACGTTGGCCCATTGCTTCGGAAAGTACCTCCTTTGCTCTCTGTGAGGCAGAGATGCAGCTGCTACCTCCCGGCTTTAAGTTTTGTGACTTAATGAGGAAGAAGTTGGGAAAATGTTAAGAATGAAAGAGTTGACTTAATTTCATAATGGCACAACTATTAATTAATACCAGGCAAAGAAGAGTGGGAGGAAGAGGAGGAGGAAGGGGAGGAGAAGGGGGAATAAGAAGAACAATGAGGAGGAGAAAACTGAGGAAGAGGAAGAACAAAAGAATGAGGAGGAGGGAGACAGAGGAGGAATGAGAGAGCAGGAAGGGAGGAAACTATATATCAGCCTATCCAGATGTCAGCTGCTACTGAGTTGTTAAAGCTCACTTTTTATTGCATCCCAAACTCTTGATGTATTTTGAAATAATTTGCTCTCCTTTGTAATTAAAGTTAGCAAGACCAGCATCTCTTAACATGAGAGTGTTCTTTAAATATCTGTCAACATTTTGAAGGCTTCACCCCGTGAAGCCTATAATTAAAACTTATTCTGCATTATACTGCTAAGTTTATTTTATATTTAAAATAAACAGGGCTGGGAAGATGGCTCAGCGGTTAAAGGAGCTTGTTTGCAAAGCCTGCCAGCCTGGGTTCAATTCCCAAGCCACCCACATAAGCCAGACTAAAAGGTGATATAAGTGTCTGGTGTTCATTTGCAGCAGCAAGAGGCCCTGGTGTATTCATACACATGTGCACAAACACACACACACACACACACACACACACACACAAATAAATAAATAAAAATCTAAAAATATGTTTTAAAAATAAATAAATATTTTAAAATTCTTTTTTTAATTAACAGCCTGCATGAACGGATGAGGCTCTGAGGAAGAAAGAAAGCTGAGCACAATGACTTCTAGATCTCAGGTTCAATGTAAACAAAGCTGTTCAGAGCAGGGAGAAATAATGAAAAACTTTACCCACACCCAGGTGGCACACATTGGTTGGTGGTTCACAAAAGTATTTCCATGTCCCCATACCTTGAACTGTGAGTGTAACCTTATCTGGAAAAAGAAATCTTGTGGACAAAATGAAATAAAGTATCTTAAAATGGAATCAACCTGGATTATCTGTGTGGATCCCAAATCCAGTGAGAAGGTTTTCATGGAGATCCTTACAGGAGAGATGCAGAAGGAAGGCCAGAAGGCCAGGTGAAGAAGGAGGCAGAGATTGGAGCTGTAGCTACAAACCAAGGGATGCCTGGCTCTCCAGAAGCTGCAAGAATCAATAATCTGAGACCCAGGAGGGCTTGGATGCTGCAATTTCTTCCTTCCCAAGGTATGCTATGAGAGACTTATGTGATTTAAAAAATCCAGTCAAAAGCACTGGAAGCCAGCATTTCAGGGAGTTTCTTCACTGGTCTCACACTACACTGGAATACATGCTAAATGCTAAACTGAGTAAATATTAAACTAAAGAAAGTGGTCAAGGAAACAGGTATAATTAAGCTAGTGTTACAGTCTATTAACCCTCTTTATGGGGAACAAAACAATGAGCTTTCCATAAAGGAAACCTAACTTGAATCACCAGCCTGAAAATCTTGTGAGAATGGAATTTGATTACCAGTCATTTTCTTCTCTCATAAATGTGTGTCTACTTAAGTCTCTCAGTGCTCTGGTTTGAATCTGAAACATCCTCTAACGCAGGGCTTCTAAAGACTTTTTGCACTCATGACCCCTTCTTATTCCTGAAATTTTTTACACAACCCAATTGGGTGTGTAAAATAAGTACAGGAATCATATATTTGCGGACAATAAATCATGAAAAACTTTACTTTAAAACCATTCTCTGGCATACATATAATTATTATTCATTAAAGACAAAAGAGATTTTTGCATACAAAATGATGTGTTTGTTTTTTACAAAAGGAATTAATTCTTGGCTTTGTATCTGATACTGTAAGACACAAAATGTCTTCACCATTTTCCAGAATTGATAGCTTGATTTATAAACATCAAAGCTGGGGATATTACGTCACATAAATATGTAACACAAAAATGGCAGAAGTGTATTTGAGGCAACTTCAGAAATTGTTGAAAATGTCCTACTCCCAAGCCAAAATTTATTGAATGATTTCTTCATGAAACACAGTCAATAACTCAAACAACAAATTTTAAATTCAAACATTCTAACACAATACAAACCAGAGGCGTACTACTGTGATATTTACATTCCAAGAAATGAAGGTAAAAATTATTAAGACTCTGTTTTTGGTAATTAAATTATTATGCTTCTGTAAGAGCAGAAAACTTTGTAGGATGTACAGTAACCATTAAAATTCCTCTTGTAAAAGTCTCAAATTTGAGTCAAGGTGTTATCAGCACCATTTGCTGGTGTGGCGTGGTGTCCCACAATGTTCCTTTTAAAGAACACATGTTGTGTTTTCATATCCAAGGCTTTAGTAAACCACACACTAGAACCCAAGTGAGAACTACAAGAAACACACTGAATTCACTATGCATTCAACTTCAAATTATTTTCTGGATATGGTACATTCTGAGAAACTTTTACTGTTGTCAAAATTTTCATGACCCCAACATTCATTGACATGACCACATTAAAACTGTGACCCACAGTTGAAGAAGCTTAATCTAAGGGCTTGGTTGCTGGCTGATAGGCTTTTGAGAAGTGAATGGATTATGAGGGCATTAATTTCCTCGGTGGGTTCACCCATGAATAGATTTATAATTCATCAGTTTCATTGGGAGAGAGTGAAATGAAGTAAGACCTAGTGAGAAAGGGGATCATTGGAGCCATGCCAGTGAAGAGAGCATCTTGTCCCTGGTCTCTGTCTCTGATTCTCTCTCTCCCCTTCAAAATATCTGCTAGACTTTCAAACAGAATTGAACAGCTTTGCCATGGAGTACTAGTGATCCATCGAGAGTAACTTTGTCTCTCCCATGGAACAAGTCAAAGTCTGCAACCATTCTGCATTTTCACATCTGAGGTGACTGCTATTGATATCACTTTGGGAGGGTCCAGTGGGATTGACGATCTTTCTATAATTCTCAGGGCAGTCCTATAATGAGGAATTATCCAGTGAGGCTGAGAGGACCTGACTTAGTCCACAGCCTGCCCACCAAAACAGTGCAAAAAAAACACACAAACATAGCAGTGGGGGGAAAGTGCTTGACCTGCAAAGCTTGTAAGAGAGAAGGACACTATACATGGACACAAGTGACCGATGTATTACTGGGAGGTCCAGACAGCTATGGAATACTTTAAACGTGTTATAGAATCTAGAAAAGTATATAGAAAAATGGTACCAGAAAGAACATGGAAGCTTTTCCTAGTATACCAACTTCTAAACTTCTAGGACTACATCACATATTCCATACTATGACATATATAATATTTTTCTCTAAATCCACTCAATTTCTAAAATATGACCTCACTAGCTATCTGATTGCTATATAGTTACCACTTATTTTTAAGAAATACCTTCATTTTGTTGTCAAATAATAATGGTATATATTCATGATATAGAACTTAATGTTTTGAAATATATAGAAATATACATTGTAGCATAATGAAATTGATCTAATAAATATATTATTATGCCACCATATTTTATAATCTCTATTAAAATTTTCAGGTATGTAATGTACTGATATTAACTATCATCACCATGATGTATAAGAGCTCTATTATAAAACAGCTTTATGGTGATGTGTTTCAGATACTATACATAAATTTATTTCATCCATTTCAAGCATACTATCAATTGAATGAATTTTAGTGCATTCAGAGATGTATGTAACCATTCAGATGAAGTCTTCAGAAATACTCAATGACATGCACTTTGGGAGCATCTTGCTGACCAAACACAGTACTTCCTTGTGGACAGTGCTGGACACCCTGACTCATAGCTACAGAATAAAGGGAGAGTGTGATCAGCCTTTTCCCGATGCACTAGCCTATGGTGTGTGCCAACAAGATTGAGCCAGAAAGAGTTAACTCCTAAGGAACAAGGCCACAGGATTTTGTGGTTTGTGGAAAAGTCTGGAGTCAGGAAAACAAAGCCAAGAGCAAAGTGTTTAGATTGAGGCACGGGGACACAAGCATGATGGGAAAGTCTTAGATGACATCAAAGTTTTTATGTAAGTGTAAGAGAATATGTAAGAGAATAGCTACTCTGAGAGGTAGAGGAGTATAAATTGCAGAAAGATGCTTGTAGTCATATAGAGGAGAATAATTCCAATAAGCCAGACCAGCCTATCAGCTGTGACCACCCTCTCAGCAAAGGACCCACCCAGGTCCATCAGGTGCTTCATCCTTCAGAGATGATGAGTTCATGGCAATGCCACATTTCCCAAGAAAACAAGACCCACCTTAGATGCCTCCTTCACAATCCCTGATTTCACTCCTTGCAGATCCAGCCAAATCTGTTTATAAGGACCTTGTTGGCTCCAAACTAGCCAGACATTTATAAGATAAAACTAGCATCATTTTCAAGAGTAAAACTGCTGGCAGGCATGGCATGCCTTTGACATTCGTATTATTTAGACAGAAGCGTGTCTGCTGAGAGATCAAGCCCTCTGCATGGCAGGAGGCTACAGGAGAAGCATCACGTAAATACAGAGTTGGCTTGTGGAACTTTCATTTTTTGCTCTTCTGATACCAGACAGTCTGTTGCCATGGAAATCATTCTGTTACTTCACAAATATAGTCTTCCTTCCAAAAGCGCAGAATAATCAGACATGTCTGGATTTGGGAATCAAACTTGGCCAAGTGTTGTTTTGTTTTGTTTTTCTGTCCCATGCAGACCGATCATGCTTGTCATCCTTCTGACATAGAGGTGACCGACCTTGATCTTATGACCAAGGATTTTGACACATAAAGGACAATTTCAAAAGAGGATATCTTGGGACTGGTTCTGGAGAGAAGACTCAGTCAATAAAATGCTTGCTTCACAAACATGAGAACCTGAGTTTGAACCCAGGTACCCAGGGAAAAGATGCTGGGCCTGAAGTCCATGCCTGTAATGCCAATGCTGGGTAGGCAGAGACAGGAGCCTTGTGGCCAGCTATTCTAGAGAACTGGTACATTTCTGGCGAATGAGAAGCCCTGAATTTAAGAAAATTTGGATGGTGTTCCTGAAGATAACATTCAAGGTTGTACTCTGGCCCCCACCCTCGTGTGCAGACATTTACACACACACACACACACACACACACACACACACACACACACACACCTTCAAACAAAAATATAGCCTCTCCTATACTGACACCTTCATCTCCCTTATTCTCACATCCTCTCCGTCCTTAGAAGGAAGTGCAGTAGCTCAATTAGCTCAGAGCACCCAGAACCTACTAAGGGTCTGTCAAGCTTGATTCTGAATGTTCTGGAAGATGCTTTTGAGACACTCAGAGCTAGCTAGTAATGAAGAGACTGCTGGTTCCTGGGCACTTGTTTCAATGCAAACATGAACATTTTCTAAAATTATGCTTTCGGGTAACAAGTATTATCTGTATGTCAGAGTATTGACAGGACCACCACCCGGTAAACCTCATTGTCTCAGACTGCATACCTATTGCTCCTGGCACATCTCAAAAAGCCACCATGTCTGGCAGAATGGAATCGATGACACAGGAGAATATAGGCAGGAAGCTTTGGTGGCACCTGTGAAAGAAAATAAACCATGGTTTAGGAGAAACAGAAAGACAGCAGGGACGATGAAGTCCCTGCCGAATGTGGGGTTAAAACAGTTATCAGGAGTGAGATTCTCGACCAGGGGGACAGCTACAGCTTTCTGCTGGTCTGGTTTCTCGGATCTCCACTGAGTGAAGAGTTTGCTCTAAATAGCTTGTTTACATTCGTGTTTACAGTTCGTATAGTGAAAGTGGAGTGACCTAATCCAATGATGCTCTGAGTACAATACTCAGTGCAAAATGGATCTTTGAGTATTACTAATTGAAAGTATTCCCACTAAATTTCTTCCCATTCTTGTCAATAATTATGACTTAAAGAAAAAATATATCTTGAGTAAAGCACAAATAGCCATATGCCTGTTTTGACCTTGCTTTTAAGTCTTTCTCACTGTGCTAACTCACTGAAGAAAGGAATTCAGAAAGTCAAGGCAAGGGGCTGATTAGTGCAAACTCGCGTTATCTATACAGAAGGTGGATTTCACCATCATCAGCCAGCCAGCAACACACACCCAGTGCAAGGGCAGATCGTATAAGACCCAAGCACATGACTACTTGTATTAGTCAGTCACTGAAACAAAACCCCTGAGAAAGTCTACTTCAAGGAGGAAAGAGTTTTTTGGCTCTTGGTTTCAGAAGGTTCAGTCTGTAACTATTTTATGTCATTGCTTTTGGGCTCAGATAAGACCAAACATGAAGGTGGAGTGTGTGGTGGATCAAAGGTGTCACCTCAGGTCACCTCATGACAGCAAGGAATTCCTGTACTTCAGACTATTAGGCCCCATTCTCGAATAGCCATTTAGGCTAAGAACTTATTTACCAATGCATTGATGATGTTAGAGACCTCATAATATAGTCACTTCTCAAAGGATCATCTTCTGATCTAGGCTGCACTGGCTGTTTTCTAGAATACCATATTTCATCTGGCCGGTTAGCTCAGTTGGTTAGAGCGTGGTGATAACAATAGAATACCATATTTCCTCAACTCCAAGAAGCAGGCAGATAACCCTTCAACACAGAAGACTTTAGGAGGCATTTCTTATCCTAAACTCATGTCAACATGCTATCTATTGTGTCAATGTCTACATGGCTGCTGAAGGTGCTGAAGGAACACAAGTTGTGTTCATGGATACACTTATAATTTTTATTATTTATTTTATTTTCTGCTTCATCAGAAGCAAGTAGGGCTTTACTTCCCATGAATAAGTTACAGGTGACACATCTGTGCTTTTTTGTGTGTGTTTCAGGGTCTCATATATCTCAGGCTGGCCTGGACCTTGCTTAGTAATGGATCTTGAACTACAGATTCTCTTGCCTTTACCTCCCAAGTGCTGAGATTACAGGTGTGCGACATCATGTGCAGTTTGTGTGTTGCTGGGGATCAGACTCAGGACTTCATGTATGCTAGTCAAGCACTCTACCAACTGAGCCACATCTCTAGACCCAGTCAGTGTCTAGACACACACACATGCACACGAACACACACACACACACCCCACACCATTCACTCCCAGGACCTATCACATTTCAGAGCAGCAGGATGCAAAATCATTAAACAATACATTCTCCCAGAGCTTGATGAGGTCACTTGCCTCTGAAGAGCAGGGGACATTCCCCCCAGAGGGTACAGAGAATAACTCTAAAGTGCAGTCTGTGGAGAGGTTACTGGATAGGTTATTGATTTTCCCATACTTTACAGAGTTCTGTAGGCTTCTTCAAGTAGATTTAGCAGACTAATCTCCCGAACATTAAACCAAAGTCTTCATGATTTAGTTGCAGCTCACCAGAAGCACAATTATGCCAGGACTTCACAGAAAAGCCCTGAAAACATTGGCTAGCAACAAGTAGCAATTAGGGAGCAGAAATGTCAATTAGAAGACTATAATGCTTTGTGACCTGCATGGTCAAAAGCCACTCCCACCTCCACATCTCTTGACAAATCATACTGTGACACAAGATTAAGCCTTCCTAATAAGGACATGGTCTCTTTGCTAATCACCTAACTTATGTTTGGAAATGGTCTAGTATAATGAATAAGCCCTCGGGGCTCAGAGATCCCATTACCTGAACCCAAACGATATGTTTATAATAATTGCTGAGTGACTTAGGACAGATAATCTAACTATTCTGTACTTCACTTAACTCACTATAGAAAAAGTTTATTGCAGAGATTACATCAATAAAGAACTTCATACTAAATGAGATAAGTGTTATAGATATTACCTATTTTATTATTATTTTAGCTCCATTTACAAAGGCATAGGAAGAGGTAATAGAAGTCATTTACATAAGAAAAATGGAGACTGTATTTATGTACTTTATTTGGTGTTGTTATTGATAAAGGGACAAGCAACACTGGCATAAAAATTAGTCAAGTGAGGAATTTAAATAAACAGTGAGCAGATGTTTCATATGTGCCAGGCACTGTGCTAAACCTGAGCACACAGCAGAGAAACAAGCCTGCAGACAAAAGGAGAAGCCTTTCTGGTGCCATGGAGCTTACAGATCTCTAGAGAAATGTGTGACAAACAAGGTAAAGAAGGGAAATTGATGGATGCTGGAGTATTAAGTGCTAGACAGAAAAGATGACCCAGAGAATGAGGCTACTGCATCTCCTTCATGTAGTCATTCAATCAATTGTAATGAGCACATGTAGATAGCCAGGTGTGTACCACAGACAATATATCCTACTTAGGCAGAATGAGTAAAGTATCCTGATATATGCATTCAGCTCCTGCTTGAGAGATGGAAACAGCGGGAGATTCTCTGAGGTGATGCCCAGAAAAGTTGATCTTTTTCCAGCCACCCTTGGCTTGTCATGCATCCATCTTTCTGGAAGTGTAGGCACCATATTCAGACTATAATTCTGTTTTGAAGTTAATTCTCCTTCCTCAGAAGCTAAACAGGATGATCTTGCTCCTGAATGTGTATGAATGTGTGTATATATGTATGTATGTATGTACACATGTAAATATGTATGTATATATGTATATATATACTTGCATGTGTTTTGAGGGAGATTAGTTTTCAGTCAATGTGAAGAGGTTGGGTCTCCTTATAGTTGCATTTTACAGGTCGATGGTTCCATGTTTCTTTGCCTATATTATCTTGTATATTTCTACTACCCATGAATGCAAAACCAAACTCTAGAAGGCATGGATTGGGGAAAAAAATACGTTGTTCTATGGATAGGTATGTGTTCAGAAAACCTTAGCCTGTGCCTGGCATTCATGCATAGGCATTGTGTATGCAACTTTCAGAGCTTTTAAACTTAGGCAATAGGACACGCTCACCATAGCATGTGACAATGGAATATATCTCAATTCACAGAGTCCTTGCTCTTTGGACAGCCCCATGGAACTAAACACTAACAGTTCCATGTTATTTATCTGGAGGAAGGGGGGTGAAATGGGTTCTTAATCTGTAGCTAAGACTAGCCACAAACTCACAATGATCCTCCAACCTCAGCCTCTCAGAATGCTGAGATTATAGATGTGTACCGCCATCCCCAGCTTTACCTCCATTTTAAATGAGGACATTAAGATTCAAATAAACATTTTAAGACATTATCATAATGAAAAGTCAAATGGTTAAGTCATTTCTATTACAAAATGTTTGATCTACCTGCTCTTGGTGCTAAGAAAATATGGCACTTTAGAAAATACACAAAAACAGGGAGCAATCCAGCCTATACATAACATCTCCATCAGGAAAACAGATATCTTTGGGGGCAGGTTGATGGGTGCATGCATGTGTGTGTGTGTTTGTAAAAAATAGAGTTCCCATAACAAGATCTCCTAAGTTCAACTTTTATGGTGAAGCAGTAATCAAAATGCCAGTCACCAACCTGGATGCCAGCAATCAAGGAGACAAGGTTCATAGTACAAGCATCCCTTCCATCCCATGTTGTAGAGAGACAAATGGGACTGGAAGTCACCAGTCCTTCATCCTATGGGAAGCATTCTCACATGACTCCAGAAAGTTCTGTCTGGGTTAACATTAACCTCCAGCCAGGTATGAGAGTGAACATATAGAGATGTGGGTGGCATGGCTCCCTTTAGCAGGACCATGCTCTTCTTGACATGGGCTGGCCCAAAGGCATATTGCAGGACTTTGTGGACCTGGGGAGTTTATCTTACAAGATCAGTGCTAGGACTGGAGGAATGGAAGCAGAGAGGGCTATGAGCCCAGGAGGAGGTTTCTAGCCATTTGTGGAAGAGCTAGAGAAGCTAGTTAGAAAATTCTTATGCACTGATCCCAGATAAAGGTTCCAAGTGAGAAAGAGACATTTGCATTATCTCCAAGGTGCCAAAAGCCTTCTAAACAGCACCTTGCTTTCCTAGAATCTCAGGAACTACTGAAGCAGACCAGTAAGAACTACCCATACTGGGTGCAAATGCCATCAGAGAAAGAAGCTTGGCCTCCTGGTAAAACATGAATTGCTTCCAGCTAATGACAACAGAGGCCATGAACCTTCAAGAAACTTGCTTGAGAGTGGGAAGGATGAGGGACTTTAGGGAAGTTGCATTTGGATTTGAATATAGATCCAATTTCCTTACAGATATTTCATTTAGTCCGGTATTAGATGTTAAATGGCAATGGTTCTCTCTTGTAACCACTCTGTCTCTTTTTCACTCAAGTGCTTTTTCTTGTCTCTCTCTCTCTCTCTCTCTCTCTCTCATCTCAGTCCCTTCCATTATCTTTCCTTGATGTTCTCTTTTTCTCTCTCTCCTTCCCCCTTTCCCTTTCTCTGCCCTTTAAGCTTTATGTCCACTCAGGATCTCTCTCTCTCTCTCTCTCTCTCTCTCTCTCTCTCTCTCTCTCTCTCTCTCTCTCTCTCCTTACTTCAACTTTTGAATCAGATGTGTATCTAAACCCACAGGTTTCCTCTCTCACATTTTACATGGGAAAAGCTCATTTCAAAAGGTACATGAGAGGCTTGGAAATGCCTAAGTTGTAGATAGCCAGGAGCCAGGGCAGGCATGTGGTCTTTACAGAAACAGTGGGGCTCAAGCATGATCCCCCCATGTTCCTGTCATTAATGCAGTCAGAAGCCCACCTTTCTCATGGCAACGCATGTCAATGTGCCAAAAGAACTGATAAAAGTAAAAGGTCAGAGTTCAGGAAGGGGAGACTGAGAAAGTTGAGATTTTATGGGTCTTTTTAAAAAAGAGAAAGCAAGAAAGGAAGATATTTGGTGCTTTTTTTTATAAAATCTATCTGGCTCATCTCCAGCTCTATCTGTCTTTTATTCCCTGCACAGGATGCAAATGTCCCCTTTGTTCATGCCAAAGCTCTGTGTTCAAAAAATATCTATTCAATTTCCCCAAATTAAGTCATGCAGGCTATAGATTTCCTCACAGTTTTACTAGCATTTGTTCTCAGTGGTAAGATTAGCCATGAATTTCCTTTTGTGTTATTCCTCAAATTTGTCACTATAATAAGTATGCTCTATTATCATAACAAGATAAAAATCTAATAGTAAGCAAACATTCTGTAAATCTGCTATCTCTACCCCAGATTGTCTCTGGAATCCTCAGTGAAGACATAACATATTAAGTTCCTATTTCCCGGAATTACCAAGCTGTGTAAAGTATTCATTTTAGGTTTTAATGGGAAATCTTTATGTTTGCCTGCTCATCTATCCTCCATAAGCTTGTAAAACAAGGCAATTGTTCTCATTTTATAACAAATGAAGAAAGAAAGGATCAAAGAAGCCTGTGACATTCCCATGTGCACTTATGTCTTCAAGCTCCTGAACATTTGACAAAATAACTGGGGATTTTCTCAGTGGTCTCAGTGAAATTCAAAGACAGACAGAGCAGTCTGCCAGGGAGCATGCGCAAAGTCTAACTATGTCTGAAAATACAATACACAATGAGTTCTCTCCCACTGGAACCACTCATCGATGGCATTGCTCTCCCCAAGTTCATTTCTCAGGTCTCTGGCAGCCTTGCTCCTTAATCCTGGACAAGTTAAAAACTCATGAGGAAGACTGCAGTGAGATAATAACTCATTCTTATTCCTATTACCCACTGAGAAATGTTTGTTAGTAAAGCTTCAATGTCCCCAAATGAACTGGAAATCGTAGGAGTCAGGGCTTAAGCCAAGGCCTGAAGAATGCCCTGCCTCTTGTAGTGTGGAGGGAAAAGGGCACACACTCACTGGGTGTGGTGACACATGCCTTTAATCCCAGCACTCATGAGGCAGTGGTAATCAGAGATGTCATCACTTCTCTGCCAGCCTCTCATCTGAGTTTCAGATGCCTGTGTCTTCTTTGTGCAGCATCTCACTCTAATTCAACCTGCACTTGACCCTCACTATGTAGTTTAGGCCAGCCTCAAACTCACACCCTCAGGTGCTGGGGTAATAGAATGAGCCACCATGTCCAGCTCCACATGATTTTTAGTTTCTTGGAAACCTAACAAAAATGTTGGCAACAGCTATGATAAGAGTCTGTGAAATACAATGAAAATTGACATCTATGGATTTGCATTATCTGAAATCAAGAATGCATTCCAGGAAGGACTAAGATAGGTTTGTGTTCAATGACAGATGTTCATAGAGTCAAACTCACAGAAAATGGGATAAGGGGCAGTGGCGAGAAGGGATTATAATCATGCTGTATTTTCTATATTTATGAAAAGTGTCAAAACATTTTTAAAAAATAACAGGAGATGGTGACATGCCACTGTGTATAATAAATAACACAAGGACACCTGCCTGTCCGTGAGCTGCATACTGTGCTCAAGGAAGGACAGATGGAGAAAGGAAGGCACGGAGGACGCTGGGAAATGTGGCTTTTGCAAGGGAATATCATTTGCAGCTGTTGTTTGCAAAATCACTGGGAAAGGTACTGAACTTAGTGGAAGCCCAGTACTCTGAGATCCTGAGGAGCTTGTTTGTTACTCTGTGTGTGCAGGGAATGAAGGATCAGCACCTTCTCTGCCTCAACAAAGCGCACGTGCTGTCTCCGGTGCCCATCTCTGCACACCAGCTCCTCCAAGACCCGCTCCTGCCTAAGCCTGCCTAACACCTTCCAACTGTAGGTGCTTTTATCAAGTTACTGCCAAAGGAAGTGTCCAAGTGGTTTCCAGAGAGGAAGACACCAAAGCTGCAACCTAAAGCCTGGACCATGATCTTTGGGAGAGAATGAGAAGCCTGAGAAGGAAGACGAGGGACATGATTGAGAAGAGTAAAGGTGTTTTGCAAGCGGACCCAACAGACCAGTCATCACTCAGTAATACACCGCATCACCATGCTGTTCCCCTGCTGAGGCAAGACTCCATGGGGGCCTTATCTTATGTAAGATAGCAGCATGATCACCAGTCACCACGTGACTAGAGTTCTCAGCCTCGTGGCAAAAAGGCCACGGAGCAACCTTTGCCCATCCAGAGAACAAAGCCCAGATCTGGATGTGCTCATCTGTGCCTCAGAGCCACCTAGAATTGTTGGCAAAATGCTTTTGAGTAAACTATGTCCTCAGGTGTGACTTACTCCATTAAGGGGGCCAAGCAGGAATCAGGACATTGGCTTATGACTTTTCCAAATGGCTGCTGAGCTAAGCAATTAAATACAGAGCAATAGACATCCATTGACCACCTACTATGTGCTACCATACCGGGTACCAAGGACACAATTTAAATGCAGTGATGTCTCTTGTGTGGGGGTGCTTCAATACCTGAAGGAAGACAGACAGGTAAACAAGCAATCCCACTAGAGAATGCTACAGGTTAAGGATGAGTGCTCTGGAGGAACCTAATCCAGTTTGGGGAGGAAATGTCCCAGGATTGAGCAGGCAGGGATTGCAGGTTATAAGATTGTTCCAAGAAGAAGGAATTCTTCAGCAAAAGCAAAGAGGTTTGAAACAGGAAGTGACTAGCAATCAAAAAGGTGAGTCAGTACAACAGCAGCATGAGGGGTGCTGGTCGAAGAGCCTAGACACCTCTGAGCCTCTCAGCTCCTCAACCTGCCTCCACACTTCTTTCCCATGCCTACTTCTGCTGGAACATTAGAAAAGCCACACATCTCCCTTGGGTCTGTGCACTAGCATCCTCCCAGGTTTCCTCACCCATCTCTATCTAGCACCCAATCCACGGCCCTGGTTGTCAGTAGAACAACTATTCCACAATAAATCATAATGAACACAGTGATGGCAGATAAGAAGGAAGCATTACCGGACAATGTTCTGAATCTGTGGCTGGTTTATCCCATTTGATTCTGTTGTTGGCTTCTTTGTTTTGTTGTCTTTTCCTTGAGACATGGTCTCGTATAGCTCAGGCTGGCCTCAATCTCAGTATATAGACAAGGCTAGACTTCAGTTTCTAGCATCTCCCTCTACATTCCAAATATTAGGATTATAAACCTCTCTTGCCTTGGACAGCTTTATCCAGTTTTCCTCAAGAATACCATGACCCTCAAATCACAGGTGGAAAAAAAAAAAACCAAGACACAGATGGACTGTTTATCCTTCAAAAAGAAGTCCATATAACTAGTAGGCAATGAAACCCCAACCTCTGAGACATATGGAGTGATCATTTCATTCCTAATGGGACTCAGGACACATGGCCTCAAAATGTGACTGATGAAGGTCAGAAGTCAGAATATGCCAGCCCAGAATAGTCCTATTTGATACAAGGATTATGGTTGAGTTGCTTATTATTTTTCTTTTGAGAAACAATAGACACAGGAGTAGTTCTGAAAAGCTGCCCTTTCATAAGAGAAATTAACATGTATAAACAGCCTCACCTTTGCTGGGGTCTCTTCCTCTGCCAGGAGCAAACCCCATCAAATCCCTTGAGACTCGTGAACATGGCAGATGTATGGGCTTCCATCTACAGAACAAATCTGACCTTTGTTAAGGTGCTTTTCCTCCACATCTTGTTTTAATAGGGTATTTCTGGACACCAGCTTTGTTTAAGAAGACAGTGTTTAAGTCTGAGGTTTCAACATTTTCCTTCAGATCTATTCCAGACTTTACTACTGTCTCTGAGTTTTCTCCCAGGAATAGATGAGGTATATGTGTTAGTAAATCGCTTTCTTTTTCTCTTGTTTATCTGCCTTTGGCACATGGGTATCCTACCCAAAAACATGAAAAAGGAAAAGTATTATTCCTCCCCCACAATTGCTTGCTTACAGCCATCAGTGGCTCCCTATTTCATAGAAGGGCTAAAATCTAAACTCCTCAGACTAGAGTGCAACAACCCAAGCCTTTCTACCTCTACCTCTAGTTTCAACTCTGTCCACTCATATCCACATGCAAGGCTCTAGCAATCAGGACAAGATTCAGGTCCCCAATCTCTCCTAAAAGCTCACGTCCTCTGTCTTCTACATGCTCTTTCTTTCCTTGAGTTCTCCTTCCTTGGTAAGGTCCCTTTCCTGTCAAAAACTCCTTCTAAACTCTTGCAAAAATGGGTTTGTCCAAAAAGCCCCACAGCACTGGTTCATACCTGTAGGATGGAAGTTATACACACTGATATTGATGGTTACAAATGCCTGCTCACCTCCAACCACACATTGAGAAAAGTGCCTCCTCCAGAGCTGAAGTTATTCATGTTTGTTTATTGATTGCATGAAAGAATATGAAGTCTTTAAAAAGTTGAGGTCAGATCCATTAAACTCTTTAACACGGGATCTTTTCAATTCATTAAATTCTTGGCACTGTACAAGTTTTGACTTTTCCTTTTCTGAAAGATTTCTTAAGGGCTTGCCACCCATTGACAGGTAGAGTTTGAAATGGTGGTATTTTCTTCTTTGGTGAGCACCTGCTTCTTATTAGACAAAGACTCTTGAACTCTCACTAAGTGATTTATGTGATGTCAGATGCTAAAGAAGAAACAGGGGAGAATATCCATCTGCAAGAAGCCCTGTGGCTAGCGGAAAAGATATTGCAATACTTCACAGTAAGCACCATGACCAGGATGGGCCAGGGATGTAAAGAACACAGGAAAAGCAGGCAACCCTGCCAAGGAATCCAGGGTCTTAGATAGCACTGAAATTTGAGTAATAAAGACAAGGGGAGAGATGCTGCTGAGCCACAATGTCCTAGGGAAGGCGCTTTTGTATCTTAACTCCCTGTGTTTGGGATTCCTCTACTTTCTCAATCTTTTGGGGAGTTGAGAGGAGTACAAGCTAGGGTCTCGCTCTAGCCCAGAATGACCTGGAATTCGCTATGTAGCCTCAGTCTGGCCTTGAACTCTGGATAACCTTTTAACCTCTGCCCCCCAAGTGCTGGGATTAGAGGTGTGTGCCACCCTACCCACTTTATTTCTCAATCTTGACCCAACCCTTCGCTATACCTGCTAAAAGTCTATACATTTTCATGTTTTCTTATAGTGAGTACCTGAGCTTGTTATCTATATCTGGAATGTGCTTATCTGATATGGTGCTTTTTTTTCCCAAGGTGGAGGAAATAATGCAAGAAATAGAACATAGAGCTGCTCAGGGGACTTATCTGAGTCAATAAAGAGCTTGTCGTGTCCTAGGGGCAGTGGTAAAAAACACAGGATGACCTAAGAACTCCAGCAACTTGGCAAGCACAACATGCTGTTGGGTTCCAGAGAGAAATGGTACCTTGGAGTTTCACTTGATAATCATTTGAGGGGCTTTGTGTTTTTGTGTTCTCTTGGTTCCAATTTTTCTTTCCATCTCCTTCCTTCCTTCCTTCTTTTCTTCCTTTCTTCCTCTCTCTTTCCCCCCTTCTACTCACTCTCTCCTTCATCTGTCCTTCATGGTTAGGTATTAAACCCAGGGCTTAACACATGCTTAAAAAAAATACTCTATTACCAAGCTATACCCACCCACCAACCCTCCTAACTTATTTCCTATGTCCAAGTGCCCTGAGAGCTTCCTTTTCCAGGCTAGATGTCCCACAACTATATCTTGAGCCAAGGAAAGTGGTGCAGGGAGGAAAGAGTTTAGGAGCTCAGAAGCGAGGCAGGAATGGAAAATAATCCAGTAGAAGATACACAGATAAGTGGACTACTGCTAGAGGAACCTAGAACTTAATCCTTTTGGAATATTCTTCAGAGTTCGACCTGAGAAATGAGAAAGCTATAGTATCCATCTTCCTGTTTCCATCCATTCTTGGCTAAAGTTTCTTTCAGGCATCAACTTTCTGGACTTTCCAATGATCCCAAAATATCTCATTGGCAGAGTTGCGAATCCTCACGGCACAGTTCCCTGAGCCGCTCTGAGTCTGCTTAATACAAGTCTCATCAATTTCTGTTGTGTGTCACCAATTGCTCCACCAGAATTCAAATATGGAAAATAGCAGATCCTATAACCAGAGATGAAAATTGCAGAATTGTCCTCAAAAATAGGGAGCTCTAGAAAATCTCAAATCAGGTAAAATGTGCCATATTTATTTTTCAGATCATTCACATATATGGGGCCAATATAAATCCATCAGCATCAATAAAATGAAAAGCAATTTTTAAAAATTCACTCCAGAAACATTAATGAAACCTCAGTGTAGGTTTACCTTACAGTGAGCTATATAGACTTCAGGTCTTATTTGGGAATGAGTTTCATAAGTGTTGGCTGCATAAGTCTTTTCTTTAAATTGCTTTACCTAAAATAAACAATATAAATAAATAAATAGTGCTGGGAAAATGCATATCTATATGTAGAAGGATGAAAATAGATCCTTATCTCTCTCCATGTGCAAGAATCAAATCCAAATGGGTCAAAGACCTAAATATCGTACCTGAAACTCTGATACTTCTAGAGGAAACAGTAGGGCAAACACTTCAACCCATTGGAATAAAAAATGACTTCCTGAATATAACCCCAGTTGCTCAGGAAGTAAAACCACTAATCAACAATTAGTACCTCAAGAAATTAAAAAAAAAAAATTTGTACAGCAAAAGACAATGTGAAAAGAACAAAGATGCAACCTACCCAATGGGAGAAAATCTTTGCCAGCTATATATCTGACAGGTTAATATCCAGGATTTAAAAAGAACTCAAAAAACTAAAAGAATAAGAAAAAAAAACAACCTAATCAAAAAATGGCCTACACAACTGAATAGAGAGTTCTCAAAAGAAGAAATACAAATGTCTTAGAAATATCTAAAAACTTGTTCTACCTCCTTAGCAATCAGGGAAATGCAAATTAAAACTACTCTGAGATTCCATCTCCTGTCAGAATGGCCACCAACAAGAAAACAAATGACAATAAAGGCTGGTGAGGATGTGGAAAAATAGAAACCCTTCTACACTGCTGGTGCGAATGTAAACTGATCCAGCCATTGTAGAAAGCAGAGTGGAGGTTCCTGCGACAGCTGAAAGTAGATTTACCATGTGACCCAGCCATACCACTCCTTGGCATATATCCTAACCATTCTAGTCACTACCTTAGAGATACATGCTCTTCCATATTTATTGTGGCTCTATTTACGTTAGCTTGGAAATGGAACCAACTTAGATGTTCCTCAACTGATGAATGGATAATGAAGATGTGGTTCATTTATACAATGGAGTACTATTCAGCAGTGAAGAAAAATGAAATTGTGAAATTTGTAGGGAAATGGATGGTTCTAGAAAGGATTATACTAAGTGAGGTAACTCAGGCCCAGAAAGCCAAATGCCACACTTTCTCCCTCATATGTGAATCTGAGCTACAAATATTTAGATTTGTATGTGAGTTAGAGTAAAAGTCAGTAGTAGAGGCCAGAAAGCTAGAAAGGGAGGGAGGATAGAGGACAGGTAAGGGGAGGAAATTATATATATGTAAGTAGAGGAACAGATTACTGCAAGTCCAGTGGTCTAAGTGGGTCAGGGGAAGGAACTGAGTAAAAGGGAGACGGAGGAGGGTAATCAAAATATAAGAGGTTTAGAATAAGCAATATGGAAACCTGCTTTGGATAATGACAGACCTAGTAGCCATAGATTGTTACTAGAAAATTTTCAGTGCCAGAGATGAGATACCTTCCAATGAATTGTTGGCAGGGATGTTCTTGAGGCCCCCAAAACATTACAGGCCATTGCCAAGGCTCTTGGTTGCCCATTAGAATGAGATGGTAAGACCCCATTGCTGAAGACCACATATGCTTGGGCTGCAGGTCACTGAGAAATCAAGCTGGAGTTGAGCTAGAAACCTCCCTGTTAACCAGCTGAAAGAAAGCTGGTAAAAGCTATGGCTGCCTGCAGCCCTATGAGAGAGAGAGAGAAGTCATCAATGGTGGCGAACCGCAGTAGACCTTGCTAAACTTAAGACTGGCCAGCCAGGTCAAATGTGCCAATTGGTACAATAATGGTACGTCTATTGTGGAGGAAACCAACTGCTCTGTAATTGGCCTGCTCCACGGGAGGGAATAAATACCTGGTACTGAATACCTAGTCAAAAGCCTATGGTGGGGGAGGTCGTAAACCCTAGAGAAGTAATGCCTGCTGTTGTCTGACTAAATGCATATATTATGCCTAACAAACTTCCTTATAAGCACTTTTTAAAAATGTTCATACCCATTCAATAATGCTATTCTCACTCTTGTCTAGAGAAGCTTCTCTTTTTCAGATGGTAATGACCACTGGGTTACTCAAAAGACACCATAGTGCTGAGAAAAAATGACAGTGGAGTGTTCAGCACTGGGACATCTCTATCACACTTCCTGAGGCTCAGGGTCTATTGTGGAAGAGGTGGTGGAAAGATTGTAAGAGCCACAGGAAGGGTAGGGCTGCTTACAAAGCAAACTCCCAGACACAAAATGGCCTTGATATTCATGACTTTGTAGTGCCTGATAACACCTACACATAATGGGAAGAAAAGATGATGACACTGAAACAAAACAGAGACTAATTGAGAGGGGGAAGAGATATGAGGGAGGGGAAAGGGGATTATAATGGTTTATTATCTATAATTATGGAAACTATTAATAAAAAGTTAAAAACGAAACAGGAGAGAATGTGAAAAGTTAAAAAAAAAAAAACAAACTCCTCTTGTGACTGTCATCAACCTGGGAAAAGTTACTAAGAAGTTCATTCCATGGAAGTTTACTGATAGTTTTGTAGATTAGTCAAGAATGAAGAAAAACATTTTTTTTTTCTCCTGGTTTCTTCCCTCTGTCCATCCCTCCCAGTTCTACAGATGTCTATAAACACGCATATACAAATGTCTTCATTCTGTCAGGGTCTTATTGTCAGAGCTGGGGGTGGGAGGAGGGTTGTCTTCCCTGTATGTTGCTATAACAAAAATACATAGGACTGAATAAGTTATAAAGAACAGAAATTTAACCCCCGGGAAGATCACAATCAAGGTACCAGCATGTTTGGTTGTCTGCTGTTGGCTGCTGTCCTCCTGAGATGGCATGTCCTCCAGAGGGGAAGAACATTGAGTCTTGGCAGGGCAAAAGGGGAAAAGCCATGCTGGTTGGAATCTGCTGGAGAACAGTTTTATAAAGGCTTGAACATATTCAAGAGAGGAGGAGGCTTCATGACCTAACTACCTCTCAAAAACCCTCCTTCCTAATACTATCACATTGGTCATCAAGTTTTAACACCAAAATTATAGAAGAGAAACCTTCAAACCATAGCAGTGTTTTCTTTTATAGGTGAGGAAAAGTGAGTTAAAAAACAAACAAACAAACAAGCAAACAAACAAACAGACTGTCCTGTTCTTGCTAATGGATCTTGAGGAAGCAAACTAATCTTTTTAAAATATATTTTTATTTATTAATTTGCAAGCAGAGACAGAAAGAGAGAAAAGGAGAAAGAAAGAGACAGAGAGAGAAAATAATGAATGAGCACGCCAAGGACTCTAGTCACTGCAAATGAAACTCCAGATGCATGCACCACTTTGTCCATCTGTCTTTGGGTGGGTACTAGGGAATAGAACCCAGGTTGTTAGGCTTTGCAGGCAACCAGCTTAACCACTAAGCCATCTCTCCAGCCAGAAACAAACTAATCTTTAATGCAATTAAACATACATTGACCAATTTGTATATAATGGTATTAAGAATTATGGCAAAATGTTTGAAGAATGTAATAACATTATGATTATGTCTTTTAAAAGCCAAAATATCATGTAGGGCCCAAACAAAACCTATGAGAAAGTTGTGAGATAAATAAAAGACCTATCACCACAGTAATTCTAATAACCCATGAGAGGTCAATGGAGACAGACACCAAGGATACTCATCACAACCCAAGGCAAAGATCCAGAGACAGGTAAGATCTCAACAATAAAGCAGACTTAAAACTCACTCACCATGACTCAGAGAACTGAGCAGAAGAGGGGGTGGGAAGATTGTAAGAGCCATGGCGGGTGAGAATATCTAGTCATTGCCCCCCCACCCAGCAACAACACTCTAAAGGGTGGAAAAAAAAAACTGGCTACTTCTTGTGCAACTCATAACCCCCTTCTCCATGGACATGGCCAGTATGCCCACCGAGGTGGGGCCCCAGTGGGATGGGGCAGGGAGGAGGTAATGGGGTTGCCATCACAAGATTTGCTCATATAATATATCTAATTATTGACAATAAAGATACTTTTTAAAAAAGAAGTAAAAAATGTCAAAATAGAGTCTCATTTAAAGGAATATAGTGAAATATTTATGAGTTAAAAATAATAATCTATGGAATTTGCTTCAAAACATTCAGAGTATAGGTGAGGAGGGAGTGGGGATCCAGATGAAGCAATACTGTCTATGATTGGACCACTATAAAGCCAGGCCATGGGGAGCCAGGAACTCATTACACTATTCTCTTTATTTTTTGGACATTTCAGCTTTTGTGGGTTGGAGGGAAATGTGGCTATCAACATAAATCTTGTTCATACAATATTTCTAATTATTAACAATACATAAATTTTAAAAGAAACATTAAAAATATTTTAATGGCACTAGGTTCTTTGTGGGGTACCTTTTTTTCTCTTCTTCTTGCCTCTCCTAGTCCACTGGAAATGACCGACAGTACCTCACATAGTCCTTGAGTATGATAGCACGAGCTAAGGCCTGCTGCCTGCCTTGCTTCTGTGTTTTCTATCTCTGGGCTGTTCTTGTCTTCCTTTTCCACTGGTTCACTCTTTAAGACCCAGTATAAACATATTCTCCATGAAATGTTCTTCTCGCCTCAATTTAAGGGGAGAGATGATCATATCTCCCCTAAGGTTCCAAAGTACAGCCAACATGAAAGTGGATCCCTCCTCCCATTCAACCATTACTCTTATACCTACTATTTTTCAGGTGCCATGATTCTGTGAATGGGATGGAGAGGCCTTAACTCTATTCTCTGAAGAGTCAGGCTCTCTTGGTGATACAGGCAAGTGGACCATTTAAACATGGGATGGAGCTGGTCAAGATGGTACATGCCTATGTAAAAAATAGCAACAATAAAAATGACATGAATCAAGTCATGAAAATTTCTGATGGAAAGAGAAAAATGTCCAACAAATAAGTCATTCTTTGGACAAGATATGAAGGATAAGGACATATTCATTAAAGAGTAATGGGAGAAAACTAACTTCCTTAGGCAGTTTCAGTATCAGAGGCCCAGAGACAAATGATGACACCCCATGCCTTGGCATGAATGGAGCTCATGTCTGATTAAGACTCATCTACAAAAGTCAGAGTGTGGCCCTGATGTCCACAGTCTAGGACGGCACAGGTGGGAAGGCCCTGGCGTGACTAGCTCTTTGAATTTACAAACCATTCAGGTCTTCCCCGGTATATACCTGCATCTGAGAAAAGAATACATTTTCAATCAACTATACAGGTTCTTCCCAGCCTTCCTTCACCCTCTCTCTCCTCTCTTCACTCTGATCACAGATACATGTGAGTCTGGCTTCCCCTTCCCTCACCCCACCCTGCCCAGCTGGCTGGGGGTACAACAGAGCGCTGTTTCTTGGGCTGGACAAATTTCTACTTGCCTCTGCTTCATACTTTGGGGTGACTTCTCCCTGAAGTACATGTATGATTTTTCTCTGGTCTCTGCATCTACCATGCAGGTGTTTCCCTTACACTCTAGGTCTACTATGTGGATGTCTCCTCTAAACTCTGGGCCTGTCATCTGTGCAATTTCTCTAAACTCAGGGGAACCATGGGTGTAACTCTCATTACTAATTCCTCATCTGAATCTTGGTCTCTGCTTTGATATTTCACCCTGCTATTCTTCCTTAAACCACCACCATTCACCCTCTTGCTTCCATGGGGGAAGCTCAGGGTAGATGCTGTGTGTGTGTGTCTTCTAAATCTTCCTCCATAAGCTCCTAGGTCCTATCTTACAAGTGTTTATGGCTCTGCCCAGTCATTTTTCTTAAATGAATCTCACAGGTTAGGCTGTGTTTTCCACATGACCATGTCTTCCCTACTTCCCATATGCTTATGACTATGTTCTAGCCTTCTTCTTAGACCCACATTTCCTATATATAAGCCCCAAAATTTGTAATTTCTCCCTAAATAAACTCAATAATTCATACTTTATCCTTCTTGAGTTTGTTTTCATCTTTTGTTGTTGTTGTTGTTGTTTAAAGTAGAACAGGACCCAGAATTGGAGTTCATAAATTTGGGGAACCCCTCCTGAACTCCAAAATCCGGCATCATTCAGGTGGCTGGCTAGGGTGCAGCAGGTCTGCTCATCCATGGCAGGAGTGCACCCCAAGGGAGCCTGTGAGCACAGCAAATGCTGCATATTTGGACAGATATTCAAGATCTGATGAGGAAGAGAATGGTGGTGTGGCAGGAGAGAGAGTAAGGTGGGGAACAATGTCTAAGATAGCATATGTTCCTGTCTAAATTCCAAACACACAGGAACCTAGAAATCCAAGTGGGTGTTCAACAGACTTCAAAATGATTACAGTGGGATAGTAGTACAAAACAGGGAACCCAGAGCCACCTCAAGGAAAACCTGCCTATTTGTTGTTGTTGGTTCCCCAGAACCTAGCAATGCCTCTTACCCAACTGACACAAAATCAAAGTGACCCAGAATGATCAATCACGAGAGAGAACCACTGGGTTTAAAATCAGTTTTAGGTTGACCCTCTGACTCAATGCACATAGCACCAAAATGAACAGTGAATGCATCTTTCTTCCCTTTCTTTCTTTTTCCTTTCCTCCATATCATGTAGGTTTAGAGTAAAGTTAAACAGAGCTGTGAGAATGGACAAGTCTGGGTAAAAGAGTAGCTCTGATGCCTGCCTGCCTGTAGAGGCTGTGACTGAGGGCAACCCCCAAAGTTGACTCTTGGCAGGTTTCCAAATCTGTAGCCAAAAGCCCAGTAGCTTCCTTTTTCTCCACAACCAGATCAATTTCCTTTGCCCTCTCTCTAAATTCCCCTTTGATCATTATCTTGTCCCCCTGCTATGTGTCCAATCTCTCAGTCTGGGCAGCAGGGGAGACAAACTGTGTGCTAAACAGGCTGACTGCAGATTCCTTGAAAGTTGCAGCCATTCACGGGCCTCCTGCTGATGCTTTTGCTCTGCAGGACTTCAAAGGGGAGCCACACACATTTAAACACCAGGGGGGCTGACTGCTGGAAATAGATGCAAAGGCTACCTTCAGAGGCCTGGCAGTGCAGGCTTTCAGCTTCAAGCGGAGCTGATCCCTGAGGAGGCACAAAACTCAAAAGGTATTGGTTAGGGAAACTGGAGGTAGGGGGCAGGGTAGAATTTTAACAACTTGCAAAATGACTCTTTGCAAGAGAATTCTCTCCACTAGGCCTCACTTTTCTCATCTATGAAGTGAATAGATATATGATCTTTTAAGGACTTTTCTCTCCTTGAGGTTTATCTAGTTCAGCAAGGATGGATGAATGAACAAATGGATGGATTAAAAAGTAGATTACAATAGGCATGTGATAGATTATTAAAAGGTAGTTATGGAGATGATAAATTTGATAGACAAAAAATATTTACACATAGAGAGATAGATAGATCATAGATAGACAGATAGATAGATAGATAGATAGATAGATAGATAGATAGATAGATAGACCAGACAGAGACAGGGGAAGGCAGGGGGGGGGGGTTATAGCATAAATAGCAGAATATTTCAACCTAGGCAAGAGTATATACTAGACTCGAAAATTTATTTCACCACTTATTTGCAAATATTATCCAGTTCCAAATTCTGTTATTATCTCACATTTTAAGTTCCTAGAGTCTCAGTGTTTTAACTGATACTAGGTAGGAACATTTCACTGCAAATAAGGTTTAAAAGCAATGTAGAAATTTTCCCATGCTAATTTACAGATGCTTATAGATGAAAAATTACCCAAATTCCTGAAATAATAGAGAAGCTCACTGGATCTCCGATTCATCATAAGAAACAAGATATGAGCAGCTACAAAATATGCATATACATCTGCCTGATTTATATCTTCATCTGGATATTTTTTATCTATCTTAAAATCAACAGATTCTAATTTTTGAACTTCATCAAATCTGTACTCTTCCCCTTTGACATAGCTATCTAAATGACCATACTACCCTATGTCCACCTCCAGATTATTATACTACCCTAGGTCCACCTCTAGATTACTATACTATTCTAGGTCCACCTGTAGATTACTATACTACTCTTGGTCCATCTCTAGATTACTATACTACCCTAGGTCCACCTCTAGATTACTACTCTACATCCACACCTAGATTACTATTCTAATGCATGCCCACCTCTAGATTTCTCTGCTATTCCAAGCCCACCTCTACTCTAGGTCCATATCTAGATTACTCTATTACTTGTCAATTTTTCCCCAATTCAATTTCCCTCTACCGCTTATCACCTTTATTAACAAGTCCCTATTTTATTCAATGTCTAGTGATTAGATAATTAATGCCCACTTCATTAAAATTTTTGCACAATATAGAGATATAAAAACCTCAATTCAACCAACCAGAGTTCACAATATTCATATTAACAGCACAAAGGAAGAAATTTCCTGCTGATAATATCTAGAGTAAGAGTAGACATTACTGCCTAGTAGCATTTTCTTTTCACAGAGAAAAAAAAAGTATCCATGTTTTTGTTTATTATTGTAATCACCAAATGGCAACCAATAATTGCCCTTGTAACCACGTGCCTGGTTAATAATGACCAACTGATTTAAAAATTTCAAAGGAGACCTATACATTTTGCCAGAGGCATCTTCCAAACAATGCGAATGCAGTTAATATTTACATCCTCAACGTGCTGTCTAACTCTAAAACCCAGCCTTGCACCTCAGCCCTACAGGCAGGGACAGCTTGTACCAGAGGTGAAGGTGGGCTCTGAGATAAAGAGTAACCCAGCCGGAAGGCTAAGGTTCAAACAGGTCTGGTTTCCATTAACTGAGTTTGCAACAGTCTCTTTAAAGGCGAAGAACATTTCCCCTCCACACACCAATACACACTCCTTCCTCCCACATGGTAGGTAGAGTAAAAGATGCCATGTGAGGGAGTGCTGCTCTCAGTTTCAAAGGTCCCCTATTTGACTGATCTTACACAGTTTTATTTATTTTTTATTTGTATTTATTTGCTTTTAATGAAACAAGAAGCATCTGTTTATTGTGGAGGAAAAAAGAGGAAATACCACTCATCACAAATAAGAATTAACTAAGAGCAAATCAATATTAATAATTTTCAAATATATAACAAAATGAAGTCATATGAATGTTTTTCTCCTGAAGCTATGTTTAAACATCCTTTTGAACGCTGTAATGCTGCTGGCGTTCATTAGAAAGACTACATACTAATGTAGTTAATCAATCATTTTTAACACTTCCCATTGAGGTATCTTCCACTTCTTTTTATTATGAACCCATGAGTGTCCATTCAGCATCTCATTCCACAAGGATTTATGGAGCACCTACAATGCCAGTCACATGGTGCTTAGACCTCAGCTCACATGGGTAACTATTTCCTAACATAAATTTCCAGGAAATGGAACTGTTGGCCAGAGCATCACTTTCAGATTTCGACTGGAATTATCCAGTGTTCTTCCAGAAGCGGGGTACCAGCAGGCAGCTTTAGCTTTAGCCAGCCCCACCTCGGGATGACTCTTCACCTCACCTTCGCCAAGGAGACAGTGGACCATGTTCTGGGCGGCTTTGCCCTCAGTGTCACATGGAAATGTCAATTCTCAGCTCTCACCCCTGGGACTGACTCATCCAACAACTCTGATAGGAATGGTCAGTACTGAGTTTTAACAGGCTCTTTAATTCCACACTGATTAACGTCAGAACAGCTGATCTCCAGCTCAAGAAACAGAGATCTGAGTGCCACCCACCAGCACCCTTCTCTCAAGACCATTCCATTGTCCTTTCTTCATAACCTTTCCTGGTGTGAAACTAGAGTCAGTGCTTCCCAGGGACACCCAAAGAAGGTAATAAGCTTAGTCTTGGAACTCCAGAACCAATGTGGGTAGAGTAGTGAGATAAATAGGAGAGCGGGAAGTGCCCCTGTGCTGGGAGACTGAGCAGGGTGCCCTATGAGGCCAGGACCATTAGCTGGAGGAATGGCCTTGAACAGCTGCCCATCTGCCTTGTAACTCTATGACCTTGAACACCTACATAATTCTCTTAAATCCCTGTTTATCCAGAAATAAAACATCCCATCTTACATGTTGCCATGAGGCTCATACACAATGTATATAATGCCTTGGAAGCCGTATTGTTGGTCAACCAGATTGCCTCCCATTATTCTCAGACCAGTCCTGGATGTAGGGGAAGGGTGCCCTTCCCATGTAGATTTCCATTTCCCCATTCTGACCATGAAATTCTCTTCTTCCTGTGAATTCTTCAAAGGCCCCATTTATCAGCTGTCATAGTACAAAGCAAACAGCCTCCTTGGTCTCCTTTGGAGAGGGATCACTTACATTTCCCATTTGCAATATTATCATTCTTATCTACAGACTGGAGAAATGCATGACCTACCACCTTTCTAGGTTGTATGGGAAACTACTTAGATGGTGCACCCTAGTTGCAAAGAAGAATATACTATGTAAGTTCAACAAAGTTTTGGAGAAGGCGACAAAATGTTTAGAGTTCAAAGCCAAAAAGGCACTGAAATCCTGATGTTTTACGAGAAAAATAGAGGGTGAGGAGATAAATCATCAATTACAGACATTTGTAGATTCAATTGCCCAGGCACCCACACAAGCTGTATGGGTATTCATTAGCAGTGGTAAAAGACACTGGAGTGAACACACACACACACACACACACACACACACTCACACTTAAGTAAATAAATGTCTTTTTTTTTAATTGGGTTTCTTTGCCCATCATGTGCATAAATGATCAAAAGAGAACTCAAATTCCTTTTGCTGAGTCACTTTCCCTAAGGTTTCCCACCTAGGAAAATAGCTCCATTGTTTTTCAAATATGAGACAGGATTTCTTTCTTTCCTTCACTTTCTAGAGCTAACTGATAATCAGTTGCGTCATCTGCAAGATAGAAGACAGTAAAGTATCTCATCTCCAGCTGCCCAGGGATTCACTTCAACAATGTCGTCTAGTCCTTGACCATGCACACTATTAAAACTACCAGTAGCTTCCAAATAGAGACTTCTCTGGGACTGTTTGCAAAAATATTCAGGGCACCCTGGCTACATCCAGGTGCTGTAGAGGTAAACAGGATTTAGAAATAAAATGGTCAGGGGGGTCCTGCTCTCCTGGATCTTATAATCCAAGAGGTGAAAAGGTGGATAGACTACGGAGGAATACATGAAAAAAAAAAAAAAAAAAACCAAGAGGACTTTTAGATCATAAGAGAAACTGGAAATATTTGATAGCTCAGGTAACTACCCTGAGGGGTGGCCATACTTGGGCTGATATTTGAATGATAAGAAGCAGTCATCCATGTCCTTAAAGTGAGAGGACAGGACAGTCCAAAGAAAGCACAGCCAAGGGGCAGCCAGTGCAGAGACTTCTAGGCATGAATGGCCATTGACGGCTGAGGAATACTGAGAACTCCTCAATGCACACAGAGGAGACACTGAGAATCAACAAGTTGAGGAAGCTGATATGATAAACCATGTGACCCGAAGGAAGGAGTTTCAATTTGTCTAGATTTTCCCGCAGAGGGAGTTCAATGAGTTGGGAGAGTGGCTGGTCTTATTTGCTTTTGTAAAATTCATTCTCGCATGGCACTATTGAACTTGTAGCTGGTAAACTGGATAGCATGCAGGGTGAAGTCAAGACTGGGTGAGAGTGTTTAGGACTCTTCTCTCCCAGCTGCTGGCACAGCACTATAGTGGTTGGTGTTACTTCCACGAGGCCCATGCAGTATTAAACCTGTCAACAGTTTGATTTTTTTTTAAAGATAGCAAATAGAAGAGGGACTAATTGGAAAGGAGTTAAGTGGAGGTGTGAGAGGAAAGAAGAGGGAAGAGATGCAATGGGAGGTGATTAAGATCAAATTACAGTATGCTCATGAGTGAACACTGTCAACAAAAATAGGTAGAAAAAAATATTTTGGGAACAGGCTCAGTGGTTAAGGCACTTGCTTACTATGCCTAACGACCTGCATTTGATTCCCCAGTATACACTTAAAGCCAGCTGCACAAAGTGGTATATGCAGCTAGAGTTTGTTTGCTATAGCTAGAGTCCCAGGGGAACCCATTCTCTCTCTCTCTCTCTCTCTCTCTGGAAATAAATAAATTAAAAATACTTAAAAAATCCATATGGAACCCCACAGAGAGTGGAGGGAGAAGCAAGAGACCAATAACCACAGCCAATCAGTCAACCCAGGATGAGACAGTGAGACAGACACCAAGGATCTTCAACACAACCTAAAGCAGAAGTACAGAGGCCCCTAAGACCTCAACAATAAAGCAGCCTTAATACTCACCCACCATGACTCAGGGAACTGAGCGGAAGAGGGAGCGGAAAGATTGTAAGAGCCATGGTGGAAGAGAACTCCCAGAGACATTGATCCCCTCGCTAACAACATACAAAAGGGGTGGAGTCGGGTTGACTCCTAGGCTATCCATAACCCCCTACCCCATGGACTGATCCAGACTGCCCATGGGGGAGGATACCCAGCTGATTGGGGACAGGGAGGAGGGAAATCAGGGAACTGGGGACATCAACACATTATTTGCTCATTCATTGTTTATAAATATGGATAATAACGACATATTTTGTTTAAAAAATCATTCTGGATCCATTACGAGGAGCAGGCTGCAGGACAGGAAGACAGAAGGGACATCAGTAAGAAGGTTGTGGTGTCTCAGGTGAAAGGTTGGAGGCTCAAGTGAGAAAGGCTGTTCCTTTGGATTGGCAAGGAAGGCGGGACAATCTGGAGGTGTTCTGAGTAGAGGACATGGTGTTCAATTCCACTGAGTTAGCAGAAGACAAAAAAAAAAACAAGACCTATGCATACTTCTTGTGCGCAGTACTATCAAGCTACTTCCCCTGGATGGCAAAACCTCAGAAAGTGCAGGTTATCCCAAAGGGAATCAAAAGTTCTGCTTGGCCCTGTTATTATTATGGTACCTAGAGGCATCCCTGTGGAGTGTCAGGCACTTAAATATGAGAGTCTAGAGTTCCCAGATACATTCCTGGAGGTAAAAACCCAAGCAATCGGGCTGTGAGAGTGGTTGCTGTGCAGATGTGAGAAACCAAGCTCAACCCAGCACCCACGTCAAACATCACACGCAGCACTGAGGGGAGCAGAGACAAGAGAGTCACCAGGCCTTCCAGCTTAGCTGTAATGCTGGGAGCTCCAGGTTCAGTGAAAAACCCTTTCTCCCAAAAATAAGGTAAAAAAAAAAAAAAAGATAAAGGAGGACACTTGAATTCTTCTCTGTATCCATGCATGGGATGCACATATCTCTATGCATATATGCATAGAACACACAGAGACAAAAATTCCAGGAATTGCAAATACCTCCTATTCTATTTACAAACCTATTTAGTACCATTTGCACATTGCTAGGGCTGAAGTTCTGCACTACTTCCTAAGAAACTACAAATGAACCATGTTCAGCTTTTGGCTTGCGGATCCTCTCCCTGGCCTGGGAACAAGGTTTACACCATTCACAAGGAATGGAATAGAGTATGCTCATGGCACTAACCTGGGTGGCCTTTCTCATCCACCTCAGCCTTCCTGGTCCTCAGTTCTGTTGCTTATGAATGGGAATGATACCACCTATCTTGCTGACAGAGCAACAGATGTCTGGAAGGAAATAATGTAAACGGAAAACAAAAGCCCTGCGTTATCATCCCACTGCACAAGTGGAGAAAAGCTGGCAAGAGGAGCTTATTAACAAACCTAGCAGAGAACACAGGACTAGGTTCTGGCTGATAGGACTGAAATATGTGAGTCTATCTAATCAGTGCAGCAGGAAACATAATTCTTCACAAAGCCACTGTTGCTATGAGAGAATTTGCATGAAGCCCAAGATAGAGAGAAAAATTTCTCTGCTGTTGCTATAGCTTAGTGATACCCACTAAAACCCTGGCTCACATGAGGCTGCTTGCTTTGTAACAGCCCACCCTTGAACCTCAGGAGAAGTTCTACCTTCGAACTTTCTGCCAGTGACATTACTTGTTGTCATGGTTTGATACAGGTGTCCCCCACAAACAATTGAATGTGTTCTGATAGATCGATCCTCAGCTGATGGCAGTTTGGGTTTTACAACCTTGATGAAGCTGTGTTGTCAGGGGCAGGCTTATGGGGTTATAAGCCAGCTTCCCCTTGCCAGAGTTTGGCACACCTTCCTGCCGCTGTTTGCAGTGCTGTGGCAGAGGTGATGTCCACCCCTCTGCTCATGCCATCGTTTTCCCTGCCAGAATGGAGTCTCCCCTCGAGTCCGTAAGCCAAATAAACCCATTCCTCCACAAGCCACTTTTGTTTGGGTTCTTTCTGCGCAGCAACAAGAAAGCTGACTGCAGCACTTGTGAACACAGTGAGTCATGGAGTAAATCTTGGGAATTCAAACTTCAACATCACCCTCTAATAACTCTACAACATGTGACCAACTCCTGGGCCTCAGTTTCCTAAAATACATCATGGCTGTGATAATGATCCCTAGGTATCTACAAGGATTTATCAGGACATCAAAAGCATCTGGCATAATAAGCACGTAGATAATGAATGACCTACAAATGTCATAATCTAGAAAGCAAGAAGAGCATATGAATTTATTTAAATTTTAGGAGCTCCTGAACGGCTTTTGTTAATTTGAAGATTGTCAGCATCAAGCAGAAATGGAGGGTCTGTATAAGTTTGTAGAATGAATAAATGGTATGGGAAATAGCTGTGTGAAGCCCTTGAAGGGCACAATAGGAACCCCCTGGCATAAAATACTTTTCCTCACACCACAGACCCTTCCCTACTGAGCTCAGCAGGTGCTAAGAAGTAGGAAAAACCAGCGTTATGATTCAAAATTTCAATAGCATCTTTGTTCAAGAGGACTGACATTGGAGCTCAATGGGAGAGAAAAAAAGAGAAAAGTTTCCATCACCCTGCAATTACCTCTGTTTTCTTCCTCCCCACTAACTAAAGGAAAAGCTCACTTTGACAAAGGGAACATTAAACTCTGCTTCCACTGTGGCAGGTTTTGAAAAATGTCATTTTGAAACTCCTCTGGAGGTGATCAGCTCTTACAGTAGGAAGAATATTCATAACAATAAACTGTACAAAAAGTCAAAGTCTTCTGATTAATTCCCAAAGTACATCAACTGGGACAATGAATCTGGAAAACGTTAGTGGACTCCTAGACTGGGGAGATGGCTCAGCGGGGAAAGCACTTGCTTTGCAAACCTGAAGACCTGAGTTTGGATCCTCAGATCCTATGATAAGCCAGATGCTCAGTGTTAGCATCTGTAATCCCAGGGCTGCTACAGTGAGACAGGAACAGGACCCTGGAGATTCCTCAAGATGACTAACCAGCCTGCTTGGCAAGTCCAGCTGTGAAAAAAATGAGATCCCTCTTCAAAAATACTAGGTGAAGGGCAAAGACCGAAACTCAAGGTTATCCTCTGACCTCCACACATTTGCCCTGGAATGACACATGTACACACACACACACACACACACACACACACACACACACAATAACATAAAAAAAAGTGGAAGTGTTGCAGATTACTTTGGGAAAGACTAGAATAACACTAAAAGCCAGGGTGAAAATTGAAGGGTTATTTTTTGTGGAGTTGATTCACCTTTGACACACTAACCTGTATTATGAATCTCTGATAGGGGGTTAATCATGACCCTGAGTCACTAGAGTTCCACAGCATCTCACAGGACTTGCCACTTTGGGAAAGGTTGCTTGGATTTAGGAAACAGAGAAGATTTGCTCTGACTACAGTTTGAATCTTAAATGCCCCTCAAAGGATCATGTGTTCAAGTGAAGGACTTTAGATTACTGGGGGTATGCTCTTGAAGGGGATATTAGAACCCTTGGACCCCTTTCTATCTCTGTTTCTTCTCTGCCCCCTCCCCTGCCCCCAGCTTCCCAGATGTCATGAGGTGAAAGGATTCTATTCTCACCCCTCATGTTCCTGTCATGCTGTGCTCCCTTGCCTCAGGCTCAAGGACCACAGGTTCAAGTGGCAATGGATTGAAGCCTTGGAAACCATGAGCCAAAGTAAATCCTTTCATTTCTACATTGTTTATTTCACAATATTTGTACATGTCTACTCACAACAACAGAATGTTAACTAGCTAGGCTATCCATGGTCCCCTGCCACAAAGACTGATCCAGAAGGCCCATGGAGGAGGATATCCAGCTGATTGGGGATGGGGAGGGGGGGCATTGGGGAAATGGGGATAACAACTCATTGTTTGCCCACTAAATAATGAAACTCATTATGGACAATAAAAAAAAATCAGGTGTTCGTTCCCTGCCATACAATATCCAATGGAAGCTACAAATTTATTGACCATATTTGCTTTTGTAGGAAATGACCTCTGGCTCCTTCTTAAATTCTGTTGCTTATTCCTTCCTATAAAGGTATTTTAAAGTCATATAAAAAATCTGCCATGGACCAATTATTGTGATTAAGGTAGCGATCCATCAGAAAGAGAAGGTGTAGGTGTTCAGGATGAAATAGGAAGTAGAAGGGCTGGAAATACAGTATATGGGAGAAATGGAGAAGTGAAAAGTTCTTTTAATTATATGCAGTTATTGAAAACTTACTGTCCATGGACTCTTTGCTGGTCTCAGGGACACAATGGTGAAAGGCATTTTGCCAGTCCTCGAAAGAGTAAGTCTTCCTTAGTAAAACAGAAGATCCTATATTGCTTGAGAAAGACCCTTTATTGGATTACCAGGTAGAAGGATGAAGGATGTGACTGGGATATAATGAGAATAATCTAGGTAAAAATGGAGAAGGTTTAACCTAGACCAATGACAGTAGAGAGCTGGACATGTAGATACATTAATTAAAAGAAAATAGAATGGACTGGGGATATGGCTCATCAGCTAAAGGTGCTTGCTTGCAAAGCCTGCTGGCCCAGAGTTCAATTCCCCAGCCAAACTAAGCTTTCATTTTCAGCAGCAAAAGACACCTAGGCTTGCCCCCACCCTCACCCACACACATATGTGCAAATAAATATATAGAATTCTTTTTAAAATTAGGGATTTAGAATGGGAAGGCAGAGATAAAAACGTGTTTAAAGAAGAAGTGAGTCATAAAGAGTAAAAAAGACTTCTAGGCTTTTAGCTTTCAGCATTAGGTAGAAAGTGGTGCCAGCAGAGCAGGGTGGTAACTGTGATATGAGATGTGGGTTGGGGTTAAAGGTGGATAGGCAGCCGAGGTTTAGAAGGAGCAGAAGAGAGGTAGAGACTTAGAGTCACCAGCCTAGACGTGCAGCACCGTGCACTTCCCCAGGCACAATGTGCTCTTTGTGTGTCATTCAATGTCATATCCTTCTAGGAAGCTTCTAGTCTAATGCTTCATGAATCTGTGAGCTTGAAGCCATTCTGCTTTGTCTCTCCTTATCAAGGCCACATATATTCAGACACCATGGGCAAGTCTGCAGCTCAGGCTACAGCTGCATTTTCCTCTGTGATATGAACAGTCATTCCTCTGGAGGTCCAAGCATAATGGTCATCACATGGATGATGCCAAATAAATATTTGTCACATGGATAATGGAAGTGATTGCTGGAAGCAACATCAAGCCCTAGGCCTCCCCACAGACAAGTTGATAACAGGTGACATGTCACACAATCCCAGGCTAAGTGACCTCCATAGGGAATTCCAACCAACATGAATACCAGTCATCAAGAAATTGTCATATTTTAGGAGTCTTAGCAGTATTTTATGCCAAAGGGGAAGTTCTAAGGATGTTATCATAATTCTATCTCACATTTTCCCGTCATAACAACAGATAAAGTACATGCCTGCCATTTCCCAAAGAGTCTGTGAGAAAAAAATACCCTGTTGAGGCAATTAAACTTTCCAGCTGTTGCATGTAATTGATTGTCTATAATGCCCACAGAGTCCAAGAACACGATCATAATGCTAAAATGGGCTTTAAAGCCAGGCTAGTCCAGTTGCATTGCTTTACAGATGGGGGAACAAAATAACATGTAGAGTTTTATTTTTATTTAATTCTTTTGCTATGGGGTTTTGTTGTTATTGTTTGGAATTTGCTAGACTTTATAAGTCGTAATATTTAGAAGCAGCATTATATTTCATTCATAGTCTTACAAGTACTTAAAAAATAGATACCTGAAGATATAAAAGTTATTTAGAAGGGAAATTTTATACATCTAAAATCTAGAGGGAGAAAAAGCATTTGAATACAATTCCACCCTTGTCAAGAATGACAGTTTATACAGTAGAAATTGTCCTGTGCGGTTTCCAAGCACAGTCATGACTAGCAAAGCCCACGCTTGAAGGAGTCTTGGGTATCGTTGGTGGAAAGGCATGAGTTGCTCAGTTCTATCACAAACCATTGAGAGAGAAAAAAGAAAACTGTTTCCTAAGAACAGTCATTGTTCTGTGGGGAGTCCCAGATGCATCTGTGGCTGCCTTCTGTTCTGACAGACTCCTACACCTCTGGAACAAGCCTTCCCATCTTCAGATCATCCAGCCTGACTCTTTCCCCCTGTTGCTGGGAAGAGGATGAGTTTTGGAAAGTCCAGCGACCACTGCTGGAACCGGCCCTAGAATCGGTTCTGAACAAGCAAAAATCATGACCAGATAGGGAGCAAGGTTCTTCAGGTCTGGCTTCTTATTTGTGTTATTACCTCCTGATATCTTGTTTATTCTCTGTTTCCTAACCAGGTCAGTCTTGTTCTTTATCCTTATTTGAAGGGTCTCATTCCCTCCGGTTTCCTGGAATCCCCTTTGTGTCTCACCCTTTCATGCAAGTTCCATTCTACAGAACTTGTCTCCAGGTTACTTTCCTTCTTCCTTTCAAGGTGATCTATTCAGCTCCTCAAGGACATCCATTAGAATTCTCACCACAATTCTCTCAGACCCATTATCTCTCCATCAACCTCCCCAAAGGACCACCATGTGCTTCTGAATTCGGGGACTTTATCCTATTCCTCTGGCTACCACAGTGCCAGCCATGCAAGTTTGCTAGGTGAATGAAGGAATGAATGAAGACAGAGAATCTAGGGAAAATCAAGAGTCATGTGGGAGTGGTGCAATAATTTTGGGGACAAAGTTAGCTAAGCTTCGTTAGACATAGGTTTATGAGTCTTTTGTAGACAAATGTGCTGAGTAACTTTTTACAGGGGTAATATTTACTAATTGCTTCATAAAAAGTGTTTGCCAACTTGTCTGTAATGCATGAGTGTACACACATGTGCACATGCACAAATATGAGCTTCCATACATACATTAAGGCCAAAACTCTCACAGTGAGTCTCTTCCTCTAAAGTTCTGGAAACTGATCTGAACTTTTGACCTAGAAGCATCTTGAAATGCTTAAACCAAATCTGGAGCTTCCATTAGTCTCATCTCTGAGTACATGAAGGGCACCAAAATCCCTCTGAGCTGTTGCATTTGAGGAGCATATTTCTGGGTGTTCTGAATTTAAGATGGCGACAGTAACTCTGCCAATTTCACCTTCTGTGATATTTCTGTAGATATGAAATTCATATTAATGATTTATGCAGGTTTTGGCTCCTATAGGTGAGATAAATAAGATAAAATGCAATTCAACTTGCAGAGACACAGGAAGGCATGGTGTTTACTGGCATGTGGTAAGACAGGAGAACTCACTTTCCAGGTGAGTGACATACACAGTCTGATGGCGTCATTCAATTTTGACATTAAATATAGGAAATCTGATACAGAAACCCACACGCCAATATTTGAACTGATGCTTTTTTAGCTCACAATGTTTTCCTCTCAACTTCTAATCAGCCGATGAGAATTAGAGCAGAAACAATATAAAAGGCTTTTCCATTTCGGTCTCAGAAACATCCAGCCTGGGCAGAGGGTCATCAGAGGATCTCATCCTAACATCACTATTTCTCCAGCTGACAGAAGACATTCTTCTCTTAAAGGACATCCCTGTGCTGTAGAGCACATGACTAAATATAGATCCGAGGCCCATGCTTTTGTCTCCAGTTGAAGCCATCAAAGACTGCCCCAAAATAACAGTCAACGAGTCGGTCTTATTTTAGAGTCAGAAGGTATGTTTGGACTCCAGACTGTGCCTTTGCCCATAAAGAAAAGTGGGAATTCTTTTCCAGCATATAAATTCTGCAATGTCCTCTTGTTGGCTGAGCATTACAGCTGACACAAAGGACACGTAGCTTTACCGCCAGCATTCTGCACAATGCAGAACACATGAGGATGGAAGAAATGGGTCATGTCAAAAGTGAGCATGGTATGTGCTGAAGTCCAATAGCTTAGGCTAGCCCTCTCCATGGGAGGGAACTCCTGCCTAGCACTGAAAACCTAGTCAAAATCCTATGGCTGGGGAGGTCATAGCTCTAGGGAGGAAACTACTACCATGCTGCCCTCTAAACACATATGTTTATGGTCATATATTAATGCTACTCTTATTTTTGGTTAGACAACTTCCCTTTTCAGATGTTGGTGACCACTGGGGTAACTCAAAACTCACCAAAGTGCTGAGAAGAAGTGACCATGGAGTGTCTGGCACTGAGACATGTCAATCATACCCTCCAAGACTCAGGGAAGAGGTGGGGTAAAGAATGTCAGAGGCAAAGAAGGTAAGGATGGTTTCCAATGATGTCTTCCAGACACAAAGGAGCCGTGATCGCACAGTGCGTGATACTACCTGCACAAGACCTGAATAATAGGAGAGGAAAATGATGATATCAAAAAAGAAGAGAGGGCTGGAGAGTTGGTGCAGTGGTTAAAGCAATTGCTTGCAAAGGCTAACAGATTGAGTTTGATTCCCCAGGACCCACATAAAGCCCGATGCACAAACTGGCACATACTCTGAAGTTCATTTGCAGTGACTGGAGGCCCCGATATGCCCATTCTCTCTCTCTCTCTCTCTCTCTCTCTCTCTCTCTCTCTCTCTCTCTCTCTCTTTCTCTCTCTCTCCTTATAAATAAATAAATAAAATATTTTTAAAAAGAGAGACAAGTTGAAAACAAGAAGAGATTCAGCAGAAAGGGGACTTTGGAAAGGTAAGAGGGAGGGTGGGATAAGGGGATTATGCTCGCGCTGTATTGTCTATATGTATGGAGGTTGTCAACAAAGCTGTTTTCTATAAACACTTAGGACAGAGGTAAAGTGAGATGGCAGAGAATTGGTTCACATCTAGGGACCTTACTTAGATTCTCTGATGATGGATGGTCTGGAGGCAACAAGAAAAGTAACTACAATAAAGGGGCAAGGATGTTCTGGAGACTTCCTTCTACCTAGCCCACTATGTAACAAATTTTTGATAGTCGTTTCCTAGACAGATAATGGATCAATCAGTTGATGATTTTTCTAAAAATTAACCTATATATTCCAAAAAGAATCTCTACCTCATCTAGTAAATTGGTCATTTTCTGTGTAGCAGTTCTGACTCATAGACTGCTTTGTTTACAAGTTATGTATCAACAGGTTCCCCCATTATATTTTCACCCTAGAAAAGCAGTCATAGACTCCTAACAGAGTGAAGAACATTTTCGCTTGCAATGAGTGAAGGACCCATCATGTAGAATTGCGCCAAATAATCATTAATTTAAAAATGTCAGCTTAGAGGTAGAAGAGGAAAGTTTAGTCTTACATCAAGACCAAAATCAGAAGCATATGAATAAACACACAAAATAATGCATGTCATTATTAGTCATTAGAACATTACAGTCATACCTGCAATGAGATACTGCTTCCCAGCAAGTATTAGCAGGAATATATTTTTAAAAAACCAATTCCTATATACTGCCAATAAAAATGTAAAATGATAAGGGTACTATGGAAACACTTTGATGATTTCTCATAACACTGAAAATTAAATTTTACCTCATGATCCAGATGTTCCACTTTGGGTCTGCTCCCTAAAGAAGAAAAATGAAGAATTTGAACACATAGTCAAACATCTGTGCTCATAGCAACATTATTCACCATCATCACAATGTGGAAGCCACCCAAGTGTCTATCAACAGATGAACACATAATGAAAATGTTATGTACATGTTCAGTGAGGCATTATTGGGCTTGAAAATGGAAAGAAGTTCCAACACGGGCTACAACATGGATGCAGCTTGAGGACATTTTGCTGAGTGGAATCAGTACCAAAGGAAAATGCTACTGATTTCCCTTCTATGAGAGAACTCTATGGATCCAACCCATAGATGGACAGTAGAAGAGAGACTGTCAGGGCCGGGGTGGGAGGCAACGAGGCTCATGTGCAGGCATATGGAGAGTCAGCTTGGGAAAATAAAGCACAGGGAAGGCTGGTAAGAATTGAGTAACAGGAATATAATGCCATCAAATGACACTTAACATGGTAAATGATATATGATTATGTCATAATAAAAGCATGTCTCTCAATAGAAAAAAATAAATACAGAAAATCGGGCCTGAATTTACTAGGAGTTTACCATGCAAAATGGTCCCCATCTTGTTAGCATTTTTAGAAAATAAAAAGATAGTGACTATCAAATACATACATACATATTATATATATACATATATATACAAGCAAATACATCAACCATCATCAGTCATAACAGCAAGAGGAAGGTTTTTTTAAAATGAACCAGATTGGAGACATAAGCAATCAAATCAGAGTATCTTACTTCTAAGACTGCTCTACTAACTCCATAGTTCTCTCTTGTGCCAAGGACTTGCCCTCACTGCAACCCCGACACCCATTAAGAGCCAAAGGTTCAGCAGAAACAAGGTTCCTCTGAGGCACCAGAGGCCTGAGACGTTGACTCTCTTCCTCCTCTGAGAAAAAGATGTCTTTCTTCCTCCCAGAGGAGACTCATCTTTGGTACAACTCACTCAGAGGTGGAAGAAAGGCAGATAAAGTTCTGACCTACATAAAACTTTGACAGACTCTGCATAGGACCACATCACTGTGACTATAAGGCATCTGACTCTGCTGCTGGGCAATCCTGGATGCTGGTCTCACATCACAGATTTAACAGAATCCAGAGAAACCAGATGCTTAGCGAACAAATAAAAGAGTGCCAAGAACTGGAAGGTGGGAAAAAGTGCTTCTCAATCTCTGCTCCTGCTCAGGGACCTTCCTCGGCCCCTCAGCTTGTCACCAGCCCTTTAAGGTCCATTCAGATCTTGCCTTGCTATCAATTTTCCCTCGATGATTTCCTTCAAAGCTTTTAGATTTGTTTTTTACCTCTCAAATCCTAAACAATGAATCGTGGTTTTCTTTGAGAATAAAGGTCCATGCAATATATTCTCTATGGGGATTATACCAAGTCCTTGTCCTCTGGTTTTTTTATCCTCAGTTGAAGTCCCTTGCCCTTCCACTTGACACCAGTTGAATCATAGGATGTTGCCAGGAATTAGTCAAGTCATTGAAATGTCTCAACACTGGTCACATTGGTCAGAAACACAATCTTCTATAATAGCACCCCCCTCCATGTCACAGGTCTTGGTTCACATTGTCAATCAATACCTTTTAACTGATTATTTTGGGACAGCAAAAATGCTTTCTCTGGATTCACTTATTGTGCTCATTAACTGATCAAGAGAAAGAGGGTGGTTCTTCTTGCGTTGTTTTTAATGGGCACATAAGAGTTGCATGTGTTCATGGGATACACTAGGATCAATTGATACATGTATACAGTATGTAATAATCAAATCAAGATAATAAGCAAAAAAATAAAAAAGACAATAAGCAATTCTATCTCCTCAAATGTTTATCTTTTCTCTGTTAATGGCCTTCGGACTCCTCTATTTACTTTGAATTTATGCTATATTTTGGACCAGAGTTATTCTATTCTGTTATGTATAATATTAAGCATTACATCCTCTGTTTGGCTATACTTCGGTACCAGCGAGGTAATTGGGCTCTCTCTCTCTCTCTCTCTCTCTCTCTCTCTCTCTCTCTCTCTCTCTCTCTCTCTCTCTCTCTCTCTCCAAGCACCTAGAACCTAGATTACCTGGTGAATAGTCTGCAGTGCTCGAATACATAACTAGTGGTCACGTGGACAATGGCTGTGGCACTGGTGATCTTAGGGGAGCACTCAGAGATGTCCTGTCACTAACCACTTCAGGGTGAGAGGGGAAGGCAGATGAACCATTCACCTATGAAGGATTCAGAAAATTGTCCTTCATGGAAGTAAGAGACAAGCAGGGCAGGGTGCTGAACTCCAAGCAATAGAGGGGAGACCCTCCAGAGAGAGCAAATTGTGTTCCCCTCAGGAGGACATACCCTAAAATGGAAGGAAGCAGACAAGATTAGTATGGCCCCACACAAGAGAGATCAGGTGGCTCTCTCATTCAAGCACAGAGTTGCAGGGCCTGGAGTTGTGTGTTCTTGAAGTCTTAACATAGTTCCAGACATGTTGAGCCCACAAATAGTAAGTATTCAGACACTGTGCCTGGCATTCAGTACACCAGGCAGATAGACCTAGGCCAGCAGTGAAAATACACAGATGAGCTCTGGCAAGAGTAGGGCGGTGTGGCATGGGAGAATGAGGCATGGAGAGCCCATTGCCTCTGAAAATGGGATGGTGCTAAGCTGAGACAAACTGACAGGAGACAGGTGGCCAAAGTAATCCAGACTCAGAAACAGGGTCTGCAAGGACTGGAACATTCAAAAGGACACAAGTATGGTGACATGATGGAGTGATTCTCCCTTCAAGTCTGGCGTTCCATCTTTTCCTTGCTATAGAATCTGGGGCCTTTTCCTTGGAACTAAAGTGCTGCATGAATTCACAGGGAGACCCATCGGTCCTCTCTCTCTACCTGTTCCTGGCCTTCAAGAGAACAGGGAGGAGGTCTCTGCTGAGCCTTGCTGCTCAATCTGATATATTTTTAGCCCTAGAAGAAAATAACAGCAGTGTGTATTTAATAATAAAAAAAGACAGAAAAAAAATAAGAAGAACCAAGCTTTGAAAATGATGGAGTTCGAGTGCCGGGGCAATCAGGGACGGAATATGTTTCCAATTGAATTACTACTGTGGTCACAGTTATAAAAAGAGAGAGGGAGGAAAAAAATGTGAGGCTGGTCAGCTCCTCGGGAGCATTTAATCTTGGTTTGCTCTAATTTTAACATTCAAAGACACATGAACCAACTCGACCCTTAGGAATTATTTCAGAGGGACAGGCCAGCACCCGCAGCCTGCAGTCAATTCAGAGGAGCTCAGCTGCCTGAAATCTCTCCTCTCTCCCCTCACTCCCCTCCCCTTCCTCCCAGGGCCCTCATCTTACTTCTCGCCTCTTCTTTTTTCTTATCGTTTCTTTCCTTTTTGTTTTTCCTTCCCTTCTTCCCTTCTCTTTCCCCTCCCTCCTTCCCTTCCCTTCCTTCTCTCCCTTCATCACTCTTCATTTGACTCAGACTAGTTCCTCTACTCACAAGCTGATGAGACAGAGGGTGAGTATTTATGACAAGGGAAATTAAATTCAGATACCGAAGCTGTTAGTGTCCCCACTGCCACCAGAAAACGAGCCTCCACATTTTTAAACTCTCCTAGTCTGCTCCTCCCATTTTGACTAAAATATACCATAAAAGAATTGCTTTCTTCCCAGTCCCTCCCACCCTTCATCATATCCCCTATTTTTAAAATATCACCATAATTAGGGCTGGCAAGATGGCTTGGTGGCTAAAAGGCTTGTTGCTCATTTCTGAGTGCCTGGATTCAGATCCCCAGACCCCACATAAAAGTGGAAAGCTGTGGTAGGCTTCTATAATTCAGTTTGCCTGTGGTGAGAAAGAAGGTGGAGACAGGAGAATTTCCTGGAAACTCTTGAGTGGAGCAGTGAACAGCCAAGAAAGGCTCTGCCTCAAAGTCAGCTAGAAGGCAAGGACCGGCCCGGAAGATGCCCTATGACCTCTATATGTGAGTCACTACATGCCCTACACATACATTCATTAACTCACTAAATGAATAAATAAATAAATAAATAAAAATAGTGTTATTTTTCTAATGATCACAATTAGCTGTCATCTATTGAACGACTGTGTCTTTTGCTCCAGGCACCGACTAAGCAATTACCAGAGTTACATCATTTTATCCTCAGGTTGGCATTAAGAAGCAGAAACCATTAGCTGTATATATGGGACTTATGAGGAGGCTCAGAGATGTTAAGTCACTTTCCAAAGGTCACCCAGCTAACTGGGTCTGATTCCCTTTAAAGTTCACCTACCTGTCATGTGACCCTGAGCTAGTACTTTGGGATTCTGTTCATCTTCACATCCCTTATCTGACACATGCTCATCAACTTGTGATGTCTTCCAAGTGGGTTTCCTCGAATTCACTCCTAGCAGGTCCTTGCTTCTGCTCACAGCTTGTCGAGTGGATGTTACATGAATTGAGATAATATTGATCATAGAGTCAATTCTGTGTGTCACACATTGCTGAAGGCCTTTACACTTATTCTGATTTCATTTGCCCAACATTCTTATGAGGTAGTTAATATTATGATACCCATCTTGCAGAAGGAAGACCTCGGCAAGTTGAAATGAGTAGACTTGCCCACTCACGCAGAACTATCTTGTGATCCAACTGGAAAATCACTGTCATTCATTAATTACCATGAAAGAGACTGAACACTAGACAAGCATCCTTGGACTTGATCTTCACAGCAAGTACGAGGTGGGATTATTAACCTAAAGATGCTGAACCCCAGAGAAAGTTAAGAATAACACCCCCATGACCCCAGTGCCAGGTGTGAGAATCCATGGGTCTATTGCTTTCACATCTCACTCTGGAAGTGTCTTTCCAGTGGACTTCCTCCCATGATGGAGAAACCTATTGCTTCTTCATCTCCAACTCAGCAACCCTCCACAGAGAGCCAGGTACACAGTGAGCACTGAAGAAGAGCAGGGAGCAGGAGGAGAGATAGACAAAGACAGGCCGTTAGTAATTGCTTAAATGCACTCAGAGGAGATGGCCGAGAGCTAATTAGTGAAGGGCACTCCCAGTAACTGGGGGCACTCCCTGCATGCGTGGCTCCTGCCAGCTGAGCGAGGCTATCAGATAAGATCAGATACAGCATCCAAAAAAGTTTGATTTTATTTTCCTCCTAATATAATATATATTAGATGTTCCTCCTAATATAATATATATTAGATGTATTATATATATTAGATATAATAGATGTTCCCAGTATGGAACACGGATCTTTGGTATCAGACAGGTCTGGGTTCAAATCCAAGTTCCTTTATTTACTGGTCGTTCCTTCCCTGAGCTTTAATCTGCTCATTTTACTGGATCATACACAGTTGTGTTATAGTGAGTGACATCATAGGTCCTGAGTAAGCCACTCCAGGGAAGACATTTACAGAAGGACCTGAACTCAAGCCCGGCTCTCTTGACACTCCCATCAAGGACAGGGACATGAGCACTCATTTTCCAGATGAAATGAATAATTAGCTGTGGTGACTAGGTTCATACTCTAACCTTTATGATCAAGCTTGTTGACATAGACAACAGTATCAGTAGTTGACATCTATAACATTTCATCCATAGATGAGGTATGTGTCCAACCATTTTAGCTGTGATGCAGCAAGTTTAATTCTGAAAGTCATTAAACTATAACCAAAACACATAGAAATTAAATCCCAAAACCTTATCCTAAGTGAAATAACCACTAATAAAAGAGACCAAACAGTGTGATTCAATTTATATGAGGTTGTAGATAGGACAAACTAATCTACATGGCAAAAAAAAAATACAAAAATAGAAAAAGTATGTGCCAAAGGGAAGTTATCAAAAAATAATAATGGTACAATTTTGATAGTGGGTATGTGAGCGAGTTCCATTTATATATATGTATATATATGTATATATATGTATATATATGTATATATATATATATGTTTAAGAGTTTTCATAGTGCTATGTGTAGTGTACATGCCTGTAATCCCATTTGCTCAAGGACAGAAGCAGGAGGATCTGGAGTTCAAGGTCACTCTCCACTATACAGGAAATTTCAGCACAGTTCGTTTGCCACATCTCCAGAAACAAAATTCCTTGTGAAATATAGAAGTCAGCAAAAGCAAACATACTACTTTCTTCACCTATTGATCTAAAAGACAATCCCCAAATTTAGTAAACTACTGTACTCTCCCTCATGCTTAAACTGAGTCTACAATGGTGTGATTTCATACATCTGGATGACCACGGGGATACAGCCAAGAGTCTCTGCCCTAAACAAAACGAGAGGCTTCTGTGAAGGAGGCCCAAAGGTTCACCCTTGCTGAGTCATTCACGTGCCGACCTTCAGAAACAATATGCAGTGCAGGTCAAGGGCATGTGCTCATGAGCCCATCGCCTAGACACAACTCTTGGGTCATCAGAATGCCTGTTTTCATGTGCTGTTGGGGAAGAGGAGATGATCAAGTCCTCCTGGGGCCAGCAGATGAGAGCCCTATTCTTGAAAGCAGGGGCTCTGTTCTCCACCATTATCACATTTCACCCTTTAGTGAGCTTTTATTTAGTTAACTATATTCAATAATCTACTCTGCTCTGGTCACTCTGGGTAGCTCAGCACTGGCGGGGCTGGTTTTTTCTTTTCTGTTTTTTTTTTTTTTTTTTTCCAGAATGGTGCAACTGACTCTGCTCTGTTCTTGCAACAAGAGTTGTCAGTGGTGAAGAAAACCATGAACGTAATAGCAGAGATCTATAAATGGTTCTGGAAATAAGGAGCTCTGGATTCCATTGGGTGAGCAGGTGTTTCAGATTATGATGAACCTCTTATGAAGACCCAATCTCCACCTTATTTATGTCCTCACAGGTTAACCTGGCGCCCCAAGCTTGGAATCATATGAGATAAAATGAAGGAATAGTTGTTAGCTTGTTCTCACTTACTGTCTGCATACACCGATGGAGGCTTAATCTGACTTTTCTTCTTTTCTTGTGTGTGCGTGTTTCTGTGCATTTCTCTGTGTGTGTAAGTGTGTGTATGTGTATCTGTATGTGCATATGTGTGTCTCTGTCAGTATATGTGTATACGTTTATGTGTGTGTAAGTGTGTGTGTTTGTGCATATGTGTGTGTCTTCGTATATGTGTGTGCTAAGTGTGTGTATGTGTGTGTATGTGCATATGTGTGTGTCTCTGTCAGTATATGTGTGTATACATTTATGTGTGTGTTTAAGTGTATGTGTGCATATGTGTGTGTGTCTGTATATGTGTGTGCTAAGTGTGTGTGTATGTACATAAGTTTATGTGTGTGTGTGTGTGTGTGTGTGTGTGTGTGTGTGTGTGTGTGTGTGTGTGTGTGTGTGTAGGCTGGAGACAGACATGGGTGTTTTCCTCAAATGCTCTTCACTTCATCCCTTGCCAGCGTTTCTCAGTGAACCTGAAGTTCACTGGCCCTGCTGCACTTCTGGCCAGCAGCCCCAGGGATCTCTGTTCCCATGTTCCCTGCACTAGAATCACAGCGCACACCTCCTCATCCACCTTTTTAGCAGGTGCTGAAGGTCCATATCCAGGCCCTCTTGCTTTATGTAGAGAGGCTTTAGCCGCTGAGCCATTTCCCCAGCCCAAGTTTTGGTTCTTTATTGACATTCCTTTGCCACATATCAAATATTTGACTGAACTATTTTTTGTATCCTTGCCACAACCGTATCAGATAGGCAAACTTTCCATGATCTGAAAGTTGGGGGAAACTGAGGCAGGGAGAGGCCAAGTGGGTTCAAGAATAGAGCCTGAATCTGAATATCTCCTGGTGGAACTTCACAGCCACGGACCCTTATTTCCCACCCCCACGATGAGCTTTCAAAACACCACTCAGCAGTGTCTCCTGGAGCCACACTTTAGGCCTTCCTCCTGAGAGACCACACAAACCGCTTCCTCCACACTTGACTGAATAAGCACAACCCAGAAGGCAGGCAAGAGTGCTCTCCCTCCGCAAGTTCCAATGTCCTTGCCCCCTGGCTATTGCAAGGAACAAAGAAATTAGTCAATCTACTCTTAATTGTGGGCCAGGCCCCACTGGAGGCCCCATCACACTCTTGGGTCACCCAAGCAGATGAGAAGTTCCTCGGTGACACAAAAGACTGCGAGTCACTCAAAAGTGATAGCGAAGGGCCTTCAATAGAAAGGCCTGATTGATTGCGGTGCTGGAAGAATACCCTCTTTGCAGACCGTGACAAAGCAGGACTGGTCCATTCATCTTCCAGGACCACAGCCTTTCTCCTTCCCGCTGGGGAAATGGGCCTCTAATCCAGAGCACGGCTACACCTGCCACATCCTGTTTCCATGGCTCTGACTGCCCCGAGATTACTCTTTGAAGAGGAGATAAAACCCGTTCCAGCTGGAAGGATGCCTCCTAATATCTTTATCCTTGAATGATGCCTCTGACCCACAGAAAAGGGGGAAATTGTGCTTTTATGCCACAGAGTTTATGCTGACAATTAAATCTCATCAATTCTCAAAAGCCACAAGATTTTCAATGCTTCTACCGGAAAACACATTTTGTAGGTTTCCAGGTGAATGATATCTGGACAGCAATATGGGCGAATCACCCACATTGCACCAGATGCTGGGTACAGTGTCATACATGCCTCACTGTGAGCTTGGAACCAGGCCTGCTCACCTGATTCCAGGTGAGGAAGGTGGGATTCCCATCAAAATGCAGCAGATGCGAATGGACGGCAGCCTCGAAGGAAAAATCGGACACAAGTAGGCCGAATGCAGACAGTTCTCAGAGGAAAAAGGTAAAATGGCCAATGGATTCGTGAAAAAAAATGCTCAAAATCCTTAGAGATCAGGGAAATGCAAATCAAAACTACATTACAATTCCATCTCAGCCCAGTTAGAATGGTATCAACAAGAAAGCCAAGGACAATAATTCCTGGTGAGGATGTGTGGAAAGAGAAACTCCTTAATCACTGCTGTTGGGAATGTAAAATGGTGCAGCCAGTATGGGAATCCCTATGCGGCTCCAGATAAAAGTGAAAATAGAATTACCATATAATCAGCTATACTGATTATATATATATTTATATATATATATATATATATCACCATATATATATATAATATATATATTATTTATATATATATCACCATGCAAGCATGAAGGCCTGAGTTCAATCTCCAGAATCCACAAAAGAAGCTGAATGTGACCACATGTGCCTGTATCCTCAGTCCTATGGGAAGCAGGAGAGAAACTAAAGATTCATCTCTGGGGGTCCTGGGGAGTCCCTGGCCAGCTATTCTGGCCCAAAGAAAAAAGGATACTGGCAGATCCAGGTTCAGTGAAAGAATCTGTCCCACAGAAACAATGCTGGAAAGTAAGAGAGGAAGACACTGGGCAATCTACCCTGGCCTATGCACTATGCACACACATGCATACAGTGTACAAACATATATCACACATACTGCACACACACATCAAAAACTCATAATGGAACTATTTTATACAATCAATACAATATACATTAATAAAAATGAACACTGCAAAAAAGGAATAGGCTCCACGAAAGTGCAATGGCATTCTGGAAGTGGCAGTGTGCTGGGATTGGTCACTTGGGGTTTTGGAGTTCATTTGCCAGTTGTGAGACAGTGGACAAGTCACAGTTGCCTTGTCGGTGGTGGGGACAAGGAGACCTTTGTCTTGGGATTGTTGCGATGATTCAATTGACCAGTGTGTGAGAGGCTCAGAAAGGCACTGGTGATTCTTACTGAAGAAGGTGTGGAGTTCAAACACTGGTGAGGGAAAGAATGTCATTGGAAGAAACAAAAGCATCCAGGAGCAGCCAAAGGGGTCTCTGTAAACAGCAGGAAAGTCCAGCTAACACCTTACCATGTGGTTTCTGCAGGCCACCCATAGAAGAGAGGAAGGTAGGAGTGAATAGCACAGGAAGGGGTTTCTGTCTAAAAGAGACAAGATGGAGCTTTTGAATGTTCTTGGGCAGAGGCATGAAAAAGGACAGAGAAGGCTTGGAACCTTCTGGAAACTTTGGTATCATATCTGTTGGCTGTTTCTTCACTGTCCAATGCTTGTAACTCTGCAGAAGTTTCCCTTAAACCATGAGCTGTCAAAAGTCAAATGCCTTAGGGAGTCTGAGAAGATTACATGGTCCAAGGCCCTGCCCAGACCCAGGAATTCATGGAGATAACGCCCAGGAATTCTCATACTTCCAAATGCTTCAGATGCCTCTTACCAGGAAGTTTGAAGGCCACTCATTTAAAGCAAGGACTTCAAACTTGAAATAAGAAGAGTTTGTATTACAATTATGGCTCTGGATTTCCCATGATTGTTCATAGATGTTTTAATAAATAAAGAATGTCTGTAATGCTCTAAAACTTAAAAAAAAAATATCCGCCAGGCACTGGGAGTTCAAGTCACAGAAGATAGACCAAAGGGGGGGATTTCAAGGAGTCCCTGGGCCCTCTTTCAGAGCAAGATTTATTTAGGCCATTAACTACTGACATGACTGAGGTCCAGAATGAATCCAGTCAAGTGTGGCTTGTTGGGCTGGCCATGTAGAATCCAGGAAAGTGTTCTGCCTCTCCTCTATTCCAAGAGTTGAGGCAGGGCTTTATAGAAGGTGGGTGGAGAGAAATAGAGCCAATTCAGATCAATAGAAGTAACTGGGCACCTGCCACAAGCAACAGCCTGGGTCACTTCATGGGAATGCAGATGCAAAAGGCTGAGAGCTACCTTTGGAAGACTAACCTGGCAAAGAAGATGAAGCAGGGGTTTGGAATCCTGGGGGAACTAGATCTTCATATAGACGCAGGAGATCCAAGGGCAGTGAACCCTAACTTCGGATCATTGTCCAAGTTATCAAAGATTTTAAACATGGACTCAGAAAAGTCTAAATGATGAATCATGAGATTTATTTTAGATAGAGTCAGGATCCAGATGGGAGACAAGCCAAAAGAAGCTCTCCCTCTTCCCAGACAGGCTGGGAATGGGAAGGGAGTTTTAAAAAAAATCTCCCTCCTATCTCAGGGGAAGGAACACTCAAGACACACACATACACACACACAGAGAGAGAGAGAGAGAGAGAGAGAGAGAGAGAGAGAGAGAGAGAGAGAGAGAGAGAGAGAGAGAGAGAGAGAGAGAGAGAGAGAGAGAGAGAGAGAGAGAAAGCAAAGCAGGAAAGCTTTCAGAATAAAGCAGGCAAAAGGAACCCCTCGCCAGTTGCCTTCTCCCAGCCAGGCTGGGAAGATGGAGGGGAGATGGAGAAGATCCCACTCACCCAGGGAAAAAGCAAGCTAAGAGCAGGGAGGAGCCACAAGGGCCAAGGGCCAAGGGCCAAGGGCCAAGCTGAACCAGGAGTCCAAGAGATACCAAGAAAAACCCATATGCCTGGCTTAGACCCACTCATGGCCATCAAACATACAATTAGAATAAGCTTCATCATCAGACTCAGGTGTGTAAAGAAGGGACCAGATTGGCTGGTGAGCGCAAAAGAATGACTCAGCAAGGGCCAACCACAGATGTGCTGAGAAAGCAGCAAAAAGCTGGCACTGAGGAGTTGTTGCTTGTAGCCACCTTGGATGAGACCGGATCACACATGGGTTATGGGTTCTAGTCCTGCCAGGGCAGGCAAGGTGACATCCATATTTCTGCTCCTTAGCAGTGTCAAAAGTAGGAATAATGAATTTTAAAATTATTTTTTAAATAATGCATTTTAGAGTAAAAGTTTGCAACACAGAATAAGAGAAGAGATGAATTTTAAGTCTTTAGGAAGATGGGAAGAGGCTGATAGTTGACTGGGTATTTTTTTTTGTTTTGTTTTGTTTCATAATTTCTATTGATTTGATGAGCATTTCACTAGGGCCTCTTGCCCTGGCCAAAAAAAAAAAAAAAAAAAAAAAAAAAAAAAAAAAAAAAAAAAAAAAAAAAAAAAAAAAAAAAAAATCAGACACAGTAGGTTTGTTGAGAATGGAAACCAGGCCAGTAGGCTTTGTAAGCAAGTACCTTTAACTGCTGAGCCATCTTCCCAGCCTACTGAGTAAGCTCTTAATAGCCTGAGTGTGATCACAACAGAGATAAGGGGGGGGAAGCACACAGAGAGAGAAAATATGACTTAACGAAACACAGTCAGGGGTGGCTGCAAGCACTAGATGCTGATGTAATAGGTATTTGAATTGCTTCCTCACAAGTAACAGCCAAGGGCCTGGAACAAGAAATGAAAAGCAGTTCATGAGAGCCTGAAATACCAGCTTAAGAAATGGGGTTGCTATTTTGTAGACAATATGAGAAGCTTTATCCCAGTAACCTCGCTGAAGTAGGGCGAGGATGGTTTTCAGGGAAAAGACATAGAAGCATTAACAGGTAGCAATATATGGATCTCTATGGCTCTATTAGGTTGAGGTCCAGGGTGGAGAGTCTATTTTCTTAAGACTTCTTATTTGAGCTCTGACCTTAACACCGCGTTGGAGAACCGGCAGTTGTGAGTTAAACATGTTCACATGGATTTTCAGGTATTTGTTTCAAGCTTCCCTAATGGTCCCTAATGGTCCAAGTAGCAGAGATTGGGAAACGTTTTCCTGGGATAGCACCAGGAGCCAAGAGATCAAGGAGCAGATAAAGATCCAAGAGAAGAGGACCCACATTGGGTTCTTTTCTGAGTTTTCAGTACTTAATCACTTTCCCATCTTTTCTCAAAGGGTATTGATAGAAAAATGAGCTATAATTCCTATCCTCCCCAGGCAATGCTGTGCCGTAGCTCTGCACGTCAAAGATGAAGCCTACATTCCCAACCCTTGCATCCTCAATGGCATTAAGGTTTTCCTTTGAGGAAGAGAATCGAAGGCTAGACCTCAAGTGCACCGGGGCAACTCAGACTGTCCTGGTGAAGGGTGGGATGACTCCCTCCTGAGGGCATCCAACATCAGCCATCTCTTGCCTGTCCACCAGCTGGCAGCTGGCATGTGAGAACAGACAAGACCAAACAAGTCCAGTCAGAATTAGCAGAACTGTCCAGCTGGCCCATAGACTCAAGAAAAATAATAATTATTTTTTAAACGTTAGTGTTGTTGTGGTTTAGTTGTGAAGTAATAGTTAACAGATATAGGAAGGACTAAAAATTCCCCAGGGAATTTCTAGCTTATAGTTTCTCATGACAAAGAAAGCTAGACCCTACAAAGTAAGGTTATTAAAAGAAAACCCTGGATATTTTAGCATTATGAAGCATGTTTAGCAATAGCTAAAGATTGGCATCCAAGATGGGCCCTTCCTAGCAGAATTCACTCAAAGGCCTTCCCATTGGATTCTCACAGCCCCCCATTTGTAGGTAAGGTTCACAGAAGGCAATTAATGTATGCATGTCCATGCATCTAGTTTAAAAGTTTCCATGGCTCAGAACTTGTCCAAATACCTAGGGCTAGAGCAGTGGAACCCATAATCCCATCTGAGAGGAACCAACCCAACACCACACAAGGATCCAATCCCATGGCTGTGATTCTCATTCTTGTCCTTACTGGGACAGAATTCTAGGGGGTTCAGATGTTCCTTCCTCCTGCCTCAGTCTGCATTCCCATGTGAGAATCCTGCTCAGAAACACTGGATCTGGCATAAATGTCCCTTGCAATCCTCGTTTTAAGATCCTCTCAGCTCAGGATCTGAGATGCACTCTCTGGATGTCCATAGTGATTCCCTACCTAGGATTTTGTCTGGCTTAGGTTTCACAACAATCCTTGGAGGAGCTTAGGGTTGTGTCCTGGGAAATGGAAAACAATCATTGGCTATCTTTCCATTAAAGTGGCAGTGACAGACATTAATGCCCACCACATCTTGAGATGAAAGAATAAATTTTGGCTGAAAATGATTCAAATTCATTAACCCTGTTAAGGGACAAGCCAAAATCTTTTTTTTTTCCTTTTGGACTTTGCATTCCATGAGCCGAGTGTCATCTCACCGATAACCCTTCCTGGGAAGCAAGACACGGCCTGCAATTCCAGAGGCATCTGTACCCTGAGCATATAATTAAATCCGATGCAAGTACAGCTGGTGAGGCAGGAAGACAGGCACAAACTCTTCAATCTAGAAACTCTCATGGACCCTGTCATTACATCCTCCACAGGCTAATCTATCCCACTGGGACTCCATAAACTCTGTGACTCTCCAACTGCCCTGGCTGAAAGTGCACAAGCCCTCTCTTCCTACTGTGGCTTTTCTCCTTGCTCCTTTCAGTGGAAGAACTTCAAATCATGACCAAATTGAAAAGGTATTGCAGCTCACTGGACAGGGAGCCAATCCAGGTGGTACCATGGTAGAGTGATGTCAGAGAGCAGGGAGAAAGAGCAGATCTGAGGATTTTTTTTTTAAAGTTCTCCATTCCAAAGCTTCCTGTGTAATCTTTGGCTGACTCCTTAACCTCTCTGAGCCCCAGTATTTACACTTGGCAATGTCAGTAATAAAATCTGCTACCAGTGGTCACTAAGAGGATTAAATGTCATTAAAAACATAACATCCCTCTCCTGGCATCAGTGTGTTTGGCAAATGTTGGCTTTCATCCTCTTAGCCATGAAATGTTCTAATGTGTCAAAATTTAAGAGAAAAAAAAAGTGCCTTTTGAAAATGTTTTTTTTAAACAAAATCAAATTATTTGCTTAATTCCCTAGACCACTCATCTACTCATGGAATTATTCATTCACTGAGACCCTAAGGTCCACCAGGTCGCTTGCCAGGGCTGGCATGCAGCTGGAGTACGACAGTGGCCTTCAATTTAAGGGCTTATCAGTGGACAGGATTATTTCCTAATGAGGGGGAACATCTGAACTGTGGTTGCATTTTAGCTAAGGAAAAGCACAACTCTTCTTGCATTGCTAGTAAAATTTTGGACAATTATGTGCCAACTCCTCAATAAACTATGTTAATCTGGATCAAGATTTTCTGTATACAGTCGTTCAAATGTTGCTGTGGTTTTGCTAATGAGAAGGGACTCATTGATGATGGGAGAGTGAGTGGCGGTTCTACTTTTCCAGTGTTTGACAGTTGATTCTCTGAATAAATCTTGAGATAAAGGATGATCATTCTTCTCTTGACCTTCTGGACATGATGTAATGGTGCATATTTAAGCAAAATATGACATTTTGCATCCAAGTTTTCAGCACCTGTAAAGTAGATATTGTAGGACGACTTTCTTATATTAGTCTCATCTTGGATTCCTGTCATTCATTTAAAGCAAGGATAATATTGTACTCATAACTTATGCTTCTATATTTAGCAATTTCTTATACATACTATGTGATTAATAGGTGATAACAGCTTTAAGAAGCAAAGCATGCTTTTTTTCTCTTAAGTTGGGAGATGGAATGGACCCTTCTGAGTCCTGGGCTAAGCAGAGTTTAGCCAACTCACTTCTGATGCATCCTGATGAAGTCATGCATCAGGTGGGAATCTAGTCTAGGCAACCTCAGTTCAGATGACTGGGGTTGGACACGGTCCCCCGAAAAGCCAAGGGTTAACTTATTTAATGGAACTCTAAGTACTTATTTATTTAATGGAACTATAAAATGCTTTGGGAAAACCACTCTGGCAGGAAAGTCCATGTAAGTACAAAGGAGAGAGAGGAAATGGATGTTCCAATTCCTCTTGGAAATTCCACTCGAGAAAACGTACAACCTTGCTTGAGGTAACTTGGTGATTGTGCCAAAATGCAATCAGGCTGGTGGTGCCCATCAGTTGGAAGAGCTCTTGCCCAGAATATGCAAAACCCTGAATTAGATCCTCAGCACCACATAAACTGGGTGTGGTACCCCATATCTGCAATCCATCCCTTGAGAAGTAGAGGCAGGGAGATGAGAAGTTTAAGGCATCCTCCACTACATCCTCAGTTATAACCTTCAAGGGCAGCCTGGATTACATGAGACCCTGTCTCTAAAAAGCAACCTCGTTGGGAGATCAGTGGCTCAGTGCAGTGGTTGATGAGAGAATGAATACAAA
>PVHP010003020.1:47246-82803 GCA_004024765.1 Zapus hudsonius | reverse complement strand
TGCATCCTGAAAAATACAAACACAATCTTCTTCAGAGTGAGATCAGTCTAGGTTAACAAATATACACAATTCTGGATTACCTAGATTCTATTTTTAGTAGCCTCCCCATCAATCTTTCCCATAGCGCATCTTTTCTTGGGAGCCCAAGAGTACGGGATCCGGTGCCTATCGCATTGATTCCCCAGTTCCAGTCACAGGCTTCCCCTCACTAAGTGGAATATTTGGCCAAATTTAAAAGCTATTGATTGTCTCCCCCAGGCCCAGGCTCCTTCATTGCACTAGTGCTCCTTTCTTGGTTCACTGTTCTCTCCCAGTAGAAGGTGTGGTCAGCCTACTCATGGCCGCAGTCTGTGTTTCATGCCAGTGGTCTCTGTTTACTCCAGTGTCATTGATCAACTTCCCCTGGCAGCATGTGCAATGCTTTCCAGCACTACACTAACTACCATCTGGGGGCTGGATACCATTCTGGACCTTGAAGGGTCTCTCGATGCTGATGGATGGCATTCTGCGGTTTCTTCAGCAACAGGGTTTTGCCTCAGGCCTGGGGAGGTCACTCAAGAGCTCAACAGAATTCTGTCTTGTTTTTGGAACCTCATGGGTCACTTTGGTCAATCGCTCAGTGAGGGAAAGAACCAGTGGCTGGGACCAGGGGTTGTCAGACTGATCAATTATTCACAGGCCTAGACTCTCTCCCCTAATACTCATGGCCCCTCTTGCCAGTCGACGCCCACTACTTTCTCAATAGGTTACAGTATGCTCGTGAGGATTTTATGTTTTTGAACCTAATTTGGTTTAGCCTCATGCTTAAGCCATTCACCTCCCCCCATCCCTGACCCCTCATTCATAACCTCTCACTTCTTTTTACTAGTCTGCGTAGAGTTTATGGTTATCCTGGTTAAGGACCATATATGAGGGAGAATATGCAACATTCGATTCTCTGTTATTTTGAGTGTTCGCTTAGTAAGATCTGCTCAAAGTCAGACAATTTTTTCCTAAATTTCGATATATCATTTTTCCTTTCAGCTGAGTAAAATTCCATCATGTAAATATACCACAGTTTCGCTGTCCATTCCTCCATGGATGGGCATTTGGGTCGATTCCAATTCTTGGCTATTATGAATTGAGCTGCTATAAATATAGTTGTACAAATGTTTCTGCGTAGAGATGTGACATCTTGTGGATAGACTCCTAGTAGAGGGATATCTGGGTCCATTGGTAGTTCTATGTCCATTCTGTTCAAGAGTCTTCACACTGCTTTCCATAGCAGTTGAACAAGTTTGCAATCCCACCAGCAGTGAATGAGGGTTCCTTTATCCCCACATCCTCGCCAGCAATGATTCTTGTTGGTTTTCTTTATGATTGCCATTCTGACCAGAGTAAGGTGGTATCTCATTGTGGTTTTGATTTGCATTTCCCTGATGAGGCCATTCCTATTACCACCTCTCAACCATGGAAAAGCTCTGATAGTGTCTAATGGACACACAACCTTATGGACCCTTGCTCAGTCTTTACAGAGCTGGCTTCGTACTTGTAATGGAACTCAAGTCACCTTCTTCCACAGCTTTTCAAGGACCACCTGGTGTCTAAAGTATTAATTACACTCTCTCCACCCCTGTGGTCACTGTTTTATTACATGTTTTATTTCTTTCCCAGAATTACATGTGCTCTGAAAAATATTTCTACTTTTTGTTAACCAACCCCATCCCAGCTTTTCAAATCCAGTAACTTTGTCTTATTTCTTCAGTACTTAGCACATTGCCTGACTCCTAGAAGATGCTCTGAAAACATTTCTGAATAATCTGGGGACTCTGTGCCAGAGTTAAAGTGTGAGACGGATAATTACCCCAGAAGGGACATTCCTTTTCCTACAAGGAGAAGCTCAAGCGTGTAGTTCTAGAACTAACAAATATTTTGGACTATATCACCCCTCTATGTCACCCACCACCTCACAAGGCTCCTGGCAGTAGGTGCAAGATAGAACAGCTTGAGGAACTATGTGAAATATTTTCCAGCCCACACCACAGGTGGTTAGGCCACGCCCTGTAAATAACTGTCAATGTATCATAGAGGTGTTGTTCACTTCTGGGAAGGCAAGTGATAAACCATAATGTTGTAATTTGTCTACATAACCCTGCTGTGTTCACTTCAGCCAGAGGCACAGAATGGGCATTTCTGTTCCCCATTCCTCAACTTGGGAATGGGGGCCGGAACCCAAAGCACAGCAGCTACAGATAACAAAGCACCACATGAGTACCCTAGTTTATAAACAATAGATCTCTGAGGACCCACGTGACACCCCAAGTGCTAGATGGCATCTGCAAGTGCTGAGAGCTGAAATCATGCCTAGCCAGGCGAGTCCCTGCGGAATCCACACACATCTGAGGAGCTATGCATGTACTGTTTACTCAAACAGCTTTATGGAGTAAATTACGTGCACAAATTAGTTTCAGATGGTAGGATATGAAGAGCCGATGTGTCCTATGAAGGAAGGTGAACTCCCACTTTTGACCCAATCACTTCCCTTCTCAGAGCCAATATCCAGATACAATTTATTTTTTAAATGCAGGAGAGACCAGAAAGCTAATAAGTGGTGAGAATGAGAGATTTTGACAAGCAATTTATGAGTACTGGTAATTCACAGTACTGTCTTCTGATTACTAGTTGTTATACATAAAAGCAGGATAAATACTAAATCATTCTTCTATCTCTGTGTTGCACAGAAATCATAACTAAGTCCCTTCTTGACCATCCATCATATTGATGTCTCATAATAGGTTCAAGTCTATGTACATGTAAAATCTCGGACCATCAAGTATACTCCTTAAAAAAAAAAACACAGTAGTACACATCTGTAGTCCCAGCATTTGAGAGGTAGAGGCAAGTTGTCAGGAATTCAAAGTCAACCTTGGCTACATAACAAGTTCAAGATGAGTTATAGGAGACCCTGTCTCAAAAAAAAAAAAAGAAAGAAAGAAAGAAAGAAAGAAAGAAAAAGAAGAGGAGAAAGAAAAGGAAGAAGAAACCAATATACTCTTGGAAGAGATTGAAATAAAGATGACTTCCTATCACCCCTGAAACTAATCTTTTTTTTTAATCAAGAGAAAAACTGACTACTTACTTTTGTTGTATAATTCTATGAATTTTGCTAAATGTACAGACTCATGGGACCACTGTTTCTGTCACCCCAGAATACTCTGGCACTGTTGTTTCATAATCCACCACCTGCTTTTAAACACTGTCAAACTACAGGCCTGTTCCATCACTTTGCTTTACCTGCCTAAGAATGTCTTAGAACCTTTGCCATGTACCTTTTCACTAAGCAAAATGCCTTTGAGAGTCATCCAAGTTGGTGGACGTCACTAGTCTGCTCCTTTGCACTGCAATCTGTCCCTCACACAGACACACTAGCTTATGTGCTGAGAAACACGTGGGTCATTTCCACTTTTATTAACTATGAATAAAGCTGTTGTAAATATCTGTGTACCTGGTTTGTTGCAAATATCAGTTGTCATTTCTCTTGGATAAGTACCTAGGAGTCCAATTGCTGAGCCATATGGTACATATATGTTTACTTTTAGAAGAACCTGTCAGACTTTTCTTCCTAATGTCTTTTCATTCACAAAATAATAAAACCTGTTAAAAGGGTTCCCCTGGCAACTCATTTTCTTACCTAAGTCTTCCTAAAATGTTATCTGCCATGAAAAAATATTATTCCTAACATCGTCAGAGGCATTTACTTGTTTCTTCTTTTTTTTCAAATAAACATAGATGCTTGACAACGGAAACATAAAGCCATAAGGAATCTACATATAAATGAGGAAATTTTAATGAGAGGAGGAAGCCAAGAAAAACTTTTTACCATGGCCAGTTTAAGCAATTTAACCCTGGGTCAAATATGTCAAGTCTAATTTTCAGTTCATAAATGTTTCTGCTTCCTTCCCTCTACCCTGAGCTAATACAGAACCTGAATAGCCAACTAGAGAAGATTCCTGGTGGCCCCTCGAGTTGCCCCATTAATGGAAAGCACATGTGTGAAGTACCACCCAGGAGCCCGTTGACCAGGATGCTGTGAAAACAGAAGCAGCACCAGAAAACAAGGCCCCCAAGAGGCTCGCTCCCTTGGAGAGTCTGAATACAGGGTGATGTTTGGTACCATTTGTGTTCTTATGTCAACATGTGTGGGCTCAGAGATAGGATACAAAAGTTAATCTGTAGCAAAGCTAAAAAGCAGTGACTTGAATTACCCATAATTTCTTATTCAAACACATGCCCAACGATTAGGGACTATCAGATTTGGAGAGTTCTTGGTGAAATGAACAGGAGCAGACGTCCTGCAAAGGAGTTGGAAAGACAGGGTGATTGTTCCTATTGGACAATAATACTAACAGGCACGAGTTTCCACTTAGGCAGCCAGCACTGTTCTGAGTACCACACATAGAGCACCTCCTTAGATCTCTAATTCCTAAGTATAACCTCCACTGCATTCGTCATCGAGGGCTGCCATAATGCAACACAATCAAGTGAATGGCTTAAACAACAAATCTTCTCACACTTAGAAGCCGGAAAGTGTGAGACCAAGGTGTGTGCCAACTGTGTGGTGACCATTCTTGCAAATGGTTCCATTTTCATTCTTTCATCATTCAGTGAGGAAAGAGAAGATGGGAGAAGAGTTAAGCAGGTGAGGAGAGGGGAAGGCAGGGAGAAAGAGGTCATGGATGTTTCTTTCTGTGAAGACATCCTGAGGGCCTTATCCTCAGGACTTAATAATCTAGCCTGGTACTAGTGACTTTTCTCATTGCTGTCACAAAATACCTAACCAAAAGCAACTTAAGGGAAGAAGGGTTTTTGGTTTTGTGTTTTGGTTTATTTGTTGGCGTGCTTGTTTGGCTTATAGCTTGAGGGTACAGCCGTCATGACAGGGAAGGAATGGTGACAAGAACGTGAGACAGCTGGTCACATTGCTCCTGCAGCCAGGAGCCAGAGAAGATATAGCAAGTGAGGCGGGACTATCACTCCTCAAGGTTTGCTCTTTGTGACTCGCTTCCTCTAGCAAGGCTTCACTTCCTAGAGGTTTGGCAATCTTCCTAAACAGCACCAATACCTGGGGACATGAGCCTATGGGAGCCACTTCACATTCAAACCACAACATTTTCTTGGTCCTGGTGACCACATGTCCAGATAATGATGCAAAATGCATTTATTCTAACTTCAATGCAGAATGCAGCCAGATGTTGTTTTCTGGAATGTAACATAAATTGCGTACAATCCAGTTCTTCATACAATCCTTATTCCCCTCTGAAATCCCAGGAGCTGGGCATCCACAGTCCATGTCCACCATCACCACCACCACCATGTTCTGGTCTTCCAAACTCCCACCACAATGGCCCATTAATTTCTGCTTATAGCGTTCTAGGACTTTTTAGCCCAAAGTTTTAAACTCCTTAGTGTTCTTTCCTTGCAAACAAGTTCTAAAGGTCTAAGAACTATACGGTCAGGTTTATCACAGCAACTGTCTCACTCCCAACACCAATTTTCTTTATTAATTTCATCAAATTCCTGACCAGAAGCAACTTAAGGGAGGAAGGATTTACTGTGGCCTCTAGTTCAAGGATATAGTCCATAATTTCAAGGAAGGCATAGTGGTAGGAAAACTGTTCACACTGCAATCAGTCAGGAAACAGAGAATGAACAAGAAGCTTCAAGGTCTATCCCCAGCAACTCACTTCCTTTAGGATGGTCTACCTCATAAAGGTTCTACAACCTTCAAAATAGTGGAGTAGCTAGGAGCAAATTGTTTAAATGCATGAGTCTTATGGGAGATATTTCATATTCAAACTACCACAAACTATCTCTCAAAGGCCCTATCTCCAAACACCACCACATGAGATTTAGGGTTCTACACATAGGGTGAAGGGGAGACACAATTTGGTCCATATTATCCACTGCATAAATAAATGATGCTTTGAGAGATAGTTTCTAACTGATGGTTCGACTAGCAATAAGTAGAGCTTTAACTTGAACCCAGGTCAGTCTGACTCAAAGAATAATTCTCATATTTATTGACTGCCATGAAGTGCCAGGTGCGTGTACATAAAACCGCTGATCTTCACAGAAAACCATCTAATGTTTTCCTTGTTTTTCTTCCCTCTTGTTGATATTATAGACATGGAAATTTAGCCCCAAATTTAAGCAGTTCTTCATAGCCTACCATCAGAACCTAATCTACCCACCCATAATTTACCCTAGTCATGAGGTTCTCTGACCAGCACCATAGCTTGGGAATTCATTATAAAAACTAATTCTTGGACCAAATAATAGGCAAAGAATAAAAAATTCTGTCATTGGTTTCCATAATCAGAGTTTTATCATCTCCTCGTTGACTCTGCTGTGTGCTAAAGTTTAAGAACTATTTGCAACTATCCTTATTCTAAAAATTAACCTAGAAATGACTAATGCATTAAAATCATCTTAGTAAGGATTTAAATCCAGGAGTTCAACAGAAGTGTATTTAGTTTTAAAACTATGGCTTTTTAAAAATTATTCTACACTGTCCTATCCCATGTTTCCCAGGGAAGACTTGGGGAAGGAGCATGGTTTAAATGCAAAGTCACTGCACAGCACAGTTCTGAATTCTGTTTTGCCACTGGAACACTGGTCAGCAACAGTATGATCCCTAGAACAATATGATATAGGCATGTGTAAGAAGATGATCCCTGTGAATTAGCAATGATGCTATCCATTCATCCAAACACTTGGAACATGAACTAGAAAACCAAGCCTTGTGAATTTTTTTTGGCAGGGGGAGGAAGGCCTGACAATTTTGTAGCCATTTGGTTAAAATGAGAAGCAATCTATCATATAAAAATAGTAAGTATGAACCAAAGTTAATTCCTTAAATTGTATCCCTCTGTTTTACTTTTTAAAAATCATGATTAACTCAATCAATCAGTCACTGCTTTATCTATAACCAGTTGCTTGAACAATTACACCATTCAATCCACAATGAACAAAACCATTCATAGAATCTTACGAAGTCTAAATTTGCAAAAAAGAGATACAAATGGGAATGCAATAGAAATTTTGGGAGAGCATTGAATGAAGGTGTCTGATCACCCATCAAGGGTCTTTAAAAAACACTACCAAATACAAGCACATTTTTATCAACTGATCCATCTTGGACTTCAGCTTATATTAAAGGGTTGCTTCTCCTAATCTGTGGAGGAACCAACAAGGACTAATTTGATCCTAGAGCAAATAAGAGCTGAAGTACTTTTTCTTACTACCTCCTTTGTTTGAATTCAGTGGGCTAGTACACAAGTCAGTAAAGTGCTTATATTCAATACATGCTGTTTTAAAAAGTTAGCCATTCAAATGGGTTATTTTGGTTTTTTGTTTTCGTTGTACATTTTACTGTGTTACATAAAGACATTGTAACACATGTGTATTGTGTACATTGAGCCTATTCCCCTCAAACTTTCCTACTCTCTCTCTTCCCCCCTCCCCTCCAGTTAACCCCTTCATTCCCCCATACAGTTTTACCTTCACATCACATATGATAGATAATTTCTTGATGGCTTTTGCCTTTCACTTCCCCATTCTCTTTACCTCTTGACCTCATCTTCCACTATCACTCTCTCCTTTCTTTTCTTTGCTTCCCCTCATACTCACCTCCCATCCACTCTGATTATATTCAAAAGAACACCTTTAGGAAGGGAGGCAAAGGTTAAGTCACATCTTGAGAGTGTGTAGTGTTGTAATTAAGCCTGTAAAGACGCTCCTAAACTGAGAGCCTCTTACCCGGAGCCTCCCCTTCATTCCTCTGTGAGCATTTGCTCTCATGGACTGCTCAGAGCTTCAACTACAGTAAAGGCTCTGTTATGGTTGGAATGTGAAATGCCCCTACAGGCTCATGTGTTTGAACACTTGGTCCCCAGCTGGTGGTGCTGTTCGGAAAGGCTATGGAGCCTCTCTGCCAGAAGCGGATCCCTGGGGGTGGACCTTGAAACTTTCTAGCCTGGCCCCTGCTTCCTACTAGTCCTCTGGTTTCTGACGTTGTATGCGATGAGACAGACTGGCTGGACTTCCTGGCCCTACTGGAAAGCATTAACTGTAGGTTGAAACAAGCCTGTTCTTTCTGATACAGATTAGCAGCAAGATGGCGTTTTTCTGATCAGCATTTAGCTAGGGAGTGGCCCACAGAAACATGGGTGCTGCCTTACCTGCCCTGACGGGATTAGAACCCTCATCTGATCCAGTCTCATCCAAGACAGCTACAAGCATTAACTCCAGCAACAGCTTCCTGCTTCTTCCAGGCTGTCTCTTCCTGAGTCAGCCTCTCAAGCCCACCAACTAATGAGGTCCTCTCTGATACACCTGTTTGATGATGAGGCTCACGCTAACTGGATGTGTGGATCATGTAAATGGGCCTGAAACACATGTGCAAGACTGTTAGCTGTTAGCTCTCTCGACCCCTCTTGGCTCCTCTTATCTCTCTTGGCCCCTAACGCCTCTCCCACTGCCCTTAGGTGACAAAGATCTTGCCAGTCTCCCCTGGCCCTTCCCAAGCAGCCTAGAAGGGGGAGAATTTCTTTTGACTTGGCTCTCCTGCTTTGCTTCCCCTCCTAACTCTCTCTAAAATAAATCACATCATTCATAATTTACCTTTCTCTGAGTACATGTTTCTATTCTTTGATAACTTGGACAAGGACCCAAAGTTGGGGTTCACTGGCCTAGAGGCTCCTGAATTTTTATGGCCATCTAATCCCTCCCAGGACTCCAATCCTGCATCACTTCCTTACATTGCTTCTGGTCAAGGATTTGTTCACATCAAGGTGAAGGTAGCTAATACAAACCCAATGCCTGTCCCACAGACCTGGGACACTGAGTTCCTGAGCAGCACAGTTCTTTCTGATAATCTGGATCCAAGTGGATTCCATTAGAAGGCAACTCCCCATGAATTCCTGATGAAAGACTTCCGAGCAGGCATCAAATTTAAAACAAATTTCCTAGGGTCAAGAATGACAAACTTCCTAGTAAAATTTTGCACTTGGAATAAGAGCCACTTAAATTTAAGTCCCAACTCGACCACAGAAAAGTAACTGGGTCTCTATTCTCCCTGAAGTAAAATGTGCATGAAATGTACATGGGGATTAAACAAGGAAACGGCACCAGCGAACTCCTGGCATGTAGTGCTCAATGAAGAACAGGTCTCCTTTTCTCCTCTTTTTTATCAGACCTCCCAGGAAGACAGGTCCGGTCCCTTCGTGAGAGAGCATGGAAAGGGCAGTCGTGATAGTAAACACCTCAGTAGCACTACTACATGCCATTCTAAGCACTTAATATATCTTAACTCATTTTGTTCTTCTCCAAACACTGTGTTATCATCATCTCCTCTTATAGATAAGAAGACAAGTTCCTGCCAAAGTCACACAGCTAGTAGGTGATGTAGCTGTGATTTAAGCCCAGATTATCAAACTCTTAACTATCAACTGCCAAGATACAGATAGATTGTGGACCATCTGGAGCAGGAATCCAAGTGTATCCATCGGCAGTAATCGAATAATGGCCTTCTTTTGGTTTGCATGCTGCTTTAAAAACCAGGATAGGGGTCACATTTAACTCCTGGAAGCTCTAGCACTAAGCAGTCCACATTCTTTTTTTCTTAATATTTTATTTATTCATTTTCAAGCAGAGAGAGAGAGAGAGAGAGAGAGAGAGAGAGAGAGAGATGGAGAGAGAGAGAGAGAATGAGCACCAGGACCACCACCTTGTGGGTCTGGCTTATGTGGGTACTGGAGAATTGAACCCAGGGCCTTAGGCGCTGGAGGCAAGTGCCTTAACTGCTGAGCCATCTCTCCAGCCCTAAGCAGTCCACATTCTGATGCAGCAATTAACTGTTGACTGAGATCTCTAGTCCATTGGCTCCCACATTCATGGTCAAGTTAGGTCACTTCTAACCTCCATGCACACTTGAGCTTGTGTTCTAGAATATTCTAAGCAATGTTACAAATGTGGTCCCAGTACTAAAGACATAAAAACTATATCCATTAATGAGCTTTTAAAACAGATATGCAGGAATCCTAACCCCCTGCTGCCTCCCCACATCCTCACACCTAAATAAGAAGCACTGACTCAGGGAACTGAGCGGAAGAGGGGGCGGAAAGATTGTGAGAGCCGTGGTGGGGGAGACTATCCAGAGGCATGGCACCCCTCAGTAACAACACACTTGGGCTATCCATGGTCCCCTGTCACAAGGACTGATCCAGATGACCCATGGAGGAGGTTATCCAGCGGAGTGGGGAGGGGAGGGCAGCGGGGAATTGGGGATAACAACTCATTGTTTGCCCACTAAATAATGTAACTCATTATGGAAATTAAAAAAATATATAAGAAGCCCCGAAGGTATGTTTTCGTAAGGCCATGGGATAAAGACATCCTTCCTTGCTTGGCAGAGCTGGAAGACAGGATCTAAATTTGCACATACCTCTTAACTAATAACATTCTGTAAAACTTGTTTTCCTCTTTTAACTCTTGCTGGTTGATATGATTTTAAAGAGTGGTCAAGTATATAGCAAAAGTCCTCTGGAAACTTGGAAAATGTGACATGAGGAAGGCCTGGATCCTTCTCTGGACTGTGAAAGAAGAAAAACACTGACTTTACAAGCAAGGAAACAGACTAAGAGAATTGGCCCAAGGTCACACTGCTCACCAATGACTAACCAGCATGTTCTGAGCCCCAGTCTGTGTTCTTTCTAAGATGTCACTCTCCCTTCCTTCTTTACAAGAAAACCTGTGGAAAAAAGCAGTCTGTACATGGGGTCACTATTTGTTATATGATATCACACACCCTGAATCTAAAGTTGGTTTCACAGATGCTCACCCAGAATGTTCTCCTATCACTCTTTAATAACTCTGCCTTCCTAACAATGGCAATGTTTTGTTTTACCTTTTCAATTTCATTAAACTGTGTTTTAATTTTATTATGAGCCTGCAGTAACACTGAATATGTTTGCAAATCTCTAAGTGAAATTTTCAAGCCATTTTTCTCCTCTAATCTCCCCATCCTGCCTTCTTAGAAATACACAAACCATTTCAACCACTCCCAAATTCCCTTTTGGAATACCCTTAATGATTCTGAAATATTTTGTCATTCCCAAAACACCGCCCTAAAAACGAATCATTGGACTCTAGGCTTTTCACGTTGCCAAGTTGAATAGAGTTCAAATGTTCTATCGAACCAAACTCCAATTTACAAGAAAGCCACATATAGTAGATGATGGGTAAGAAATTCCCAGAATACCAAGGCAACAGGGAAAAAAATACATGTCAACAAGAGGTCTTCCCCAAACTTCCTGTAATCTAGGATAATCACTTTTCTCAAGATCTTGAAATCCAATGAGAATGTTCATCATAGTAACTTCTTCATAATACACGGCTTTTCTCGCATCCAAAACAATTACTGTTGGCAAACTAAACACTTTATACATCTGAGCAAACACAGGAACTTGAGAAAAAAAGATTGTCAGCCTGATTTGTTTAATTAATAAAATTATAAATCTTTAAGACACAATCTTGCTGTTTGAATTAAGCATTCCACAAAAAGTATTAATGTGAACACATAGAGCAAAAAAAAAAAAAAACTTTTTCCAACAAGATGCAGACCTACTAGAATTTTCTAAAATATAGCTGTTGAGGAACAGTTTTCAAAGTGATGGAAGCACAGCCAACCACCTCTTCAACATAAGCATCTCCACAGGTCACATGTCCCTGAATGCGGACTGTGCACAGCTCTTGCCAGAATTCCTGGTGGGATGCGGGGGGGGGGGGGGGTTGGGGGAGTGCTAAGCTACAGAAGGGCCCCTACCTCAAAGATAAGAAGAACCATGTGACATATAAGCAAACCTAAAAATGACTGAGTTTAAATTTTTTTCAAATTATAAATATCTTGAAGGTAAGCCTTCTCCCAAGCCCCCGATATTATATTACTGGCACCTAGAGTAATGCATAGCACATAGCAGATAAATATTAAATCCATACTTGTACGAATAACTTAAAATTGTTTTCACAATACTAGTGAGGCAATCTTTATTATCCTGTGATTTTCAAAGGTTTCCTAGTACAATATCCCCAATGACTCGAGTTATAAAGCTACACAGCCAAAAAAAAGGAAAGAAATGTCAGAGACCAAAAAGCAGTTTTTCCTGTCCATTAGCTTACATTGATGGTTTTAGAGCTCAATGGAAATTAGAAGTTACCTTTGTTAGATAGGAGGAGACTGACATGTAAACTTTCAGGTTAAGAGACAGCTTTGATCATCCCGCTCAGAGGTGGATAAAGTCCTTCCTATAATTATTTTCTACATCTGCTTTGGAAGTTAATCCCCACCATGCCTTCAGAGATAAGTGTGGAGATCCTCAAGGATCTCCTCTTTAACCCCAAGTCTATACATCTTACACAGAGCCACAATCTTAATACAATCTACCAATAGCCAGCTGGGTTACTCAATTAACAAAGTATTATTTGAATGATTTATAAGGTCTTATTTTGGGGAGGAGTATTTTCTGCCTGTTTAAGATGTAAAATATTTTATTGCTCTTAGCTTATTTCATAACTAGCTCCAGGGGAATATTTATTCAAGACAAAAATGAAAAGCTTCTATTTGGCCACAAGAGGGCAGTTACAACATTTCCTCCAAGATCTCACAATTCACTTCCCAGAAGCTCTGGGCATGCTGGCTCTCAGGATCTCTGATAGCACCTTCCAACTGAGTCCTCAACCAGGGATGCCACAAAGCATTCTCTCGCGGTGTTTCTTGGAACTCGTTTTGTTCTTAAACCAATTATTTTCCAACTTCTTTCCAGATCAAGAGAGCCCTTTGCTTGAAAACTCTGGGCCAAATTACCATTTACAAAGATCTTTGGAGACCAATAAATTGTTAGGCTAATATGGAAACTCACAGAACATGTTTTATTTTAATTATGTTTGACCCCAGATAAAAATGAAAACAGCAGTGATCATCTGATTCCGCCACACTTAATAAAGCTTGTCCTAAGCGCTACAGAATCTGCCAAATATTCGCCTCATCTCAGAGCTTCATTCGTCATCCCAGTTTTGTGATATCCTGAAAACTTTTAAGTCAAAATTTATTGTGGAATTTTATCACTGAGTGAAACCGTGGAAGGTCAGCAAATAAAAATAAAACAGAGATTAATAACAGCTAAATTCCACATTCTTATAGTTCCACAAAAATATAAATTCAAATTTATTTCATCTTTTGGGTAAATAATGAGAAGCCAATCTAAAAACTAAATGCTTCCCATGTATGAGTGTGCACAGGAGGCAGGGTGGGTGGGGTGCACACTCACTAATAAATCCTGACTCGTAGTTTAGGTACTTAGTGATTTTTTGTAGCTTTCATTTTTATTATGAATTGGAAACAAACATCATGTTTTAAGCTTTTGCCCCCAAGGACCTCACATCACAGTAGCTAGTACAGCCCTGATTATATGCACGCGCTTCTTTTCCTGAGATAATAAGGTCAAGAATTCTCTCTTAGAAGCATTTCCACAATAAATATTCAATAAATATTTGTGAATGGATGGATGGATGGATGGATGAATGAATGAATGACAAATGGTGTCCCCCTCAGTGTAGAGTTCTACCAGGCCCTTGGCAGTATGTCCTACACACAATCACTTCTTACCTTTCGTTTTCTTTGTTTGATACTTTATTTATTTATTTGCAAGAGAGAGAGAGATAGAGGGAAGGAGAGAATGGACTGCCAGAGCCTCTGGCCACTGCAAACAAACTCCAGAAGCATGCACCACTTTCTGCATCTGACTTTACGTGGGTGCTGGGGAATCAAACCTGGGTCGTCAGGCATTGCAGGCAAGCACTTTAACCTCTGAGTCATCTCTCCAGCACCCCCCTTATCTTTTGACAGACTTCCCTGATGCTAGTTGACCAGACAGAAGGGCATATCTAGGAGGATAAAACGTGCAAGGTATCTTCCTTGATTTCTGCTCCTGGGTTCCATGGCCATTATTACTTCTGATTTACTCAGCCTCTCTGAAGCTAAATGCTTGCTTGGCCTGTGCTGCTTGGTTTCTGTGCTGAGTAGATACCACATCTACAGTGATTTGACATCCCCAGGGCCTGCCTCACTGTGTTCCTGTGCCAGCACATGCTTGTTCAGACCACAGGACCCTCACTGTGGTTCAATGAAAGCGTGCAATTTAGTCATGCCTACCATGGGCAAAGTCCTGAACACTGCGGTAATCCTCGACTTCAGTGAAATGCTATATTTCATAGTGATGTCCGTGCCCATAGATTCGTGCTGCCATCAGCTTCGGTCGGACAAGCTCCTTTTTGCAGTGGGCAACAGTAACTGCAGTGACTCAGAACTGGTCAAAGTGCTGACAAGAGGGGTCTGTTGAATGCTTAGTCATAAATGGATCATTTGAATCCTTCCAGGGTTCAGGACACACCCCAAAGGGCCAGGAAGAGCATCAGAGCCAGGGGAAGGAGTGAAGCAAAGCAGAGCACTCTCTTCATGACGTTGCCTTTACACTCTTGAGCTCAAAGCAGCTGTGACTCTGGGCACAAGACCTCCAGATTGGGCCTGTCAACATCCTGTCATGGGGGAGGGACTTGAGACCCTGCCCTCCCTGAGGACTTATAGGCAGATAATGGTAGCTGGGAAGGAGGAGCTCATGAAGGCCTACCTCTCCTGGAGTATCTATAGACAGGGACTGGTTGGTGGGGCAGGGAGAGACAATCTCTTCAGAGATATAACCACTAGTAAGGAGCTCATCCTTCTGTAAATAATCACTGGCCCAGGATCCTGTGGGAAACCCCACTGAAGTGTAGAGAAATAAAGAGAGAGAGAGAACGAAGGAAGGAAGGAACGAAGGAAGGAAGGAAGAAAGAAAGAAAGAAAGAAAGAAAGAAAGAAAGAAAGAAAGAAAGAAAGAAAGAAAGAAAGAAAGAAAGAAAGAGAGGGAGGGAGGGAGGGAGGGAGAGAGGGAGGGGGAGGAAAGGGAGGGAGGGAGGGAAGAAAGGAAGGAAGGAAGGAAGGATGGGAGGAAAGGAAGGAAAGAGGGAGAGGAAGAAAGAAAGAAAGAAAGAAAGAAAGAAAGAAAGAAAGAAAGAAAGAAAGGAAGGAAGGAAGGAAGGAAGGAAGGAAGGAAGGAAGGAAGAAAGAAAGAAAGAAAGAAAGAAAGAAAGAAAGAAAGAAAGAAAGAAAGAAAAAGAGAAGGATGGAGAGAGGGAAGGAGATTTCAGGTGGGAAAGAGGGACGGGAGGAGAAGAGGAGGAGGAGTGGAGCACAGAGGGTAATGGTGGGAGAGAGATGTGATAAAAACACATTGTATAGATGTAGGAAAATGTCATCATAAAAGCCTGTTGTGTATAATCAACACATGTCAATTAAAATGTGACATTTCAAAAGTTTGTAAAATTTTAAAAAAGGGTTCTCTAAAACTTTGGAATGTATTTTTCTATACAAACGACTCATCTCATTCAAAGGTGATTCCTTCGGAAATACCCATGGAGCATCTCCCTGCATTGCTCTGTTTTGAGTGCCATGGACAAAGAGAAATGCGAGTCAGGCTCTGTCCTCCTGAAGATGAGGAGTCAGCGGGAGAAGTAAACAGGACCCATGCAATAGTGCCTGCGGAAAAACGGTGCTGTCTATAAGGAGTGAGAACAAGAAAGAAGCGGTGATCCCTCCACCTGGGTGGATCTGGAAGGTTCCACAGAGAGACATTCCTGCTGGGAGCTGAAGAATGAGGAAGTTGGCAGCAGGCAGATGAGTGGAGAAGGGTGTTTCTGGTATGTGGTTGTCAGGGTGCCAGACCAACACCCAAGTGTGGAGTTAACCCCTGCTAACTCTGCCAGGGGTGCAGCCCTATGACAGGCAGAAATGGAACAGGGTGTTGTAGACCAGCCTGGGTAAACCAGTGCTTGGAAATTACTCTAAGACCCTCAATAAGGCAGAGTCATGTGCCCTGGACACATGCCAACACACACTCACCCACCCACTGTGATGACCACCACCCAAGGGCAAAGGGATTCCGGGATGGACAGAGGAGTTCTTGGGCTTTCACTTTCTTGCAAAGCCCTAGCTGATCTTGCAAGGGCAAGGTCATGAGTAAGCCTTTCTCAGGACTGCACATACAAGGCAGGTCCACACCCCAAGAAGTTGGACAACTAGCTGTGAGGGCAAGGCTCACGCATATAAAATAACCAAGAGCCTAAGGCAGGAACTGCCAAAAGAATGACGCATGCCGTGAGCACTGTACCCCTGGCCATCACTGCTTTCTTCAGAGAATAGTTCAGTTCAGCTCAACAAGTGTTTTCTATTAAATGCCCACTACAGGTCTGTTGGTGATGTAAGGCAGCTTTCTGCAGTGTGCAAGACAGTGTCCACCAAACTCTGTAAATGTAAATAAGTTTTCCTCCCAAATGTATTCAATTAAGTCAAATCTGGAAAGACCCTGGGGGATCTAATTAATAGAAATTCCATTTTACTCAACACAGGAAGCACATCGACTCTGAATAGGTATGAAAAAGAAATTGCCACCAGTTGGAACTATCCGAATTACAATGAAGCCCCTTGCTGCCTTGGGAGGCAATACATTTCCCGTCAGGCTAGATAATTGCTTGGCAGTAATTTTGTAGTGGTGACGCAAGCATTCAATGACCAGTAGGCTCCCTTCCAATTCTGTGATTGTGTGAACTTCTGCAGCTTCACCAATAGACAGATCTGGGACTCCACACTGCTGCAAAGCCACCCACTGAAGGGCACCGGGGACTAGGCTCACCCAGGGCACCAGTGCCCAAGCTCAACGGTGGCAAAGAAGCCACCAGATGTGACTTCCCAACACACTCCCAAGGTGCTCTTCAGCAGGTTTGGGGAGAGGACCTCAGAACGCCAAAACTCGTCAGTACTCAAAGGGGCCCGTGTTTAGGCAAAGACATAGCAAAACATGTCTTCCCTTAAAGAACAGATCTGTAGCATCCTAGAATCTCCTGGAAGACTGCTTCGTGCAGCTCTAAAAGCCCTACCAAAGGAGCCCTCATAGAGGTTACATGAAGACTCCTAAGACAAAGCGTCACCAACAATGTACCCAAGAATAGTGCCTCCAAGAGAAAAAAAGGGACATGTGGACAAAGCAGTCACAGGGGTCCTGAGTGTAATACCTAGCAGTCAGGATGGTGACTGGAAAAGAAAGATAGTCTGAGGGTCCCAGACAACTCAGAACAAGTTGATTAAAATCCTGCCATGATAAGCCTGTAAAGCTTCTCTTTAAAGATTTCTGGTGGGACTCAAAACTAGTCCAGGTGTTAAGTGAAAGTTGAGTGTTCATCACTAAACAGGACATCTCTATCAGGCTCTCCAAGGCTCAGGGACCATTGCAGAAGAGGTGATGGGAAGAATGTAAGAGCCAAAGAAAACGAAGGAGTGCTTTGGACCAGTCTTCCAGATACAAAGTAGTTATTGCATTCGTGACCTCATAGTGGCTGTCATTACCTGCACAAGACCTGCATAATATTGGGCCCTTATGTTGTCATGAAGAATGGAGGAAGGCAAAAAGAGAGAGAGAGAAAAACCAAATAGAAGTGGGAATAGTTGGAAAGAAGGGGGCTTCCATGGAGGGGCGGGAGAGAAAGGTCAAAGGACTATGGTGGGAGGGAATTATATAAAGTTTTTAATAGTTTTTCATTTAAAAAAATTAAAGAATGTCACCAGATAACATCTGGAACCTGGAGCAGAGATTTCCCTGCTTCACTATACCCTCTTAGCTGATGTCCTCATCAATGTATTTGGTAAAGGCAAAAAAAAAAAAAATTAAATCCTGGCATGACTGGGCACATCAAAACCACTGGCCAAGGATGTAGCACATGTTCTTAGGCCCTCTGTTCCTGAAACAGTGTCACTACACCGCATGCCGATTGAAACATCTCAGGGAAGAAACAGCGGCCATGAATGGATCCCTAATTAACCAGTTATGAGACAGGAAGCTTTTAACATCCATGGGCTTCAAAAAGCAGGGCACAGCATTGGCAGCCTTTCACCAAGTCCATAAACACAAAGGAGAACACCTTACAGGAGAAGAAAAGGCTCTCAACAGGCCAAGCCATATAATGCTAAAAGGAACTAAATTTTTTTTAAAAAATCTTGACTTCATGTTTTCCTTTTTCTTTTGGATTAAATTGTGGCTTAAGTACTTAAGACAAATGAAGAGAAGTGAACCCGGTACACCACACACCAGCAGTGTGCTGAGTTTATAGGGACAGAAAGCAAACATGTGCTATGTAATCATGTAAGAAAGCTGACTCTCCTAAGCTTCCACATTCAAACCTATATAGCAGTAGAGGCTCTGCCCAGGGCCCAGGGAAACCCATCAAGAAGAGGCAAATTATTGCTTTTTTAAAAAGCTATCAATTTAACATTACAAATCATTTGCTGTTCTCAAGGGAATCGCCTAGTATTGCAAAACTTGATAATTACTGATTCATGGCTGATTTAGGAAAAACATGGGCTTAAGTAATCAGGCCAAAGCAGGGCTGCTGACCGCAAGGCTGGCAGGAAACTCGCCTTTCATGAATGTTTAATATTTAATATTACAAAATTGAGCTTTTAGCATATCACTAGGATTGAATTGGAAAAAGCTCAGAATACAGGAATATAAGATACAGGTCCTCATCACCACCTATGTTTTCTCTTTTATTCAATTATTGCTAACCTGAAACCCAGGCAGTGATAAGGCAGAAATCCCAACAATCAGGCAAGAACTGTTTTCTGTAAAATATCAGATCTCAGACTCTTTGAACTCTACAAACACATAAACATCTCTTCTATAAACCGAGAGTGTGTTCTGTGTAAACTAGCAGGAAGAATTTAATTATGGTTCTGAGCCAACCCAACATTCGTACAATCAATGCCTCTTTCACTTGAGCTTTGCAACACTGTGGCTTCGTCACAGATAGCAAGCAAGCACAATGGGAGACCCATCTGTGTGTGTCCCTGGGAGAGGGTTTGTATAAGCTACGGAAAACTCCTACCAGCATGGAAGGAAACCATCCCTTCTCTGCAGGAATTGTTTTCCTACTTATGATAATTAAGAAATTAAGACTATTTTCTTATTCTGCAGCGGGATTACAGAGAAATGCAGGCCAAAATATTGCACTGGCCCACTGATTCAAAGACCACATTGAGTTTTCTTTTCTTTTTTTTTAAAGATTAACAATTTACTATTTATATCAAATGAAACAAAAAACTTGGATATGTTCTAAAAATGTTCATAGAAAGAAAATAGCTATTAAAATTCAAATGCACAGGCCCTTTGACCTAAAAATTGTGCTTCAGAATATATATTATTATTTTTTTAATTGTCCATAATGAGTTACATTGTTTAGTGGGCCAACAATGAGTTGTTATCCCCAATTCCCAATTGCCCCCTTCCCCATCCCCAGTCAGCTGGATATCCTCCTCCGTGGGCTGTCTGGATCAGTCTTTGTGGTAGGGGAGCATGGATAGCCCTGTTGTTACTGAGGGGTGCATAAGTTTTCTTTTTGAATCTTTTCAACCTTCTGCTTCCAAATAAACATGCTGCTATTAGTTTTTAAAAAATTAGACCATTGTCACCAACTTGGTTTCGAATATCCGTCCTTACTATACATGTATCACTGATACATCTATACTGTAGATCTGTTTGCTAAACTATACCATTAATGTTCTTGTAAGGAAAACAGTCAAGCTTTTGAGGAAGGGGATTTAAATAAGCATTTTAGCAGAGGTACATAAAAACCTATTTGTATAAATCATTAGTATGCGAGTTAGTAGAGCCCAGTTACCACTTAATAACGTATACTAAGATTTTAAATATTCATGATTTGGACCCCAAAAGTCCACTTTGAAGGATTTATTATTTAAATAATAGCAAAAATAATTCAGGAAAAATCTTTGTGTGCAAGGATATTTACTGTTGTACTATTTACAATAGAAAATCAAGAAGGCAGCTTTTATGTCAAACAATTAGAAAATAGTTAAGGAAAAAGTTATATAGCTTCTCGACAGAATACAATACAGCCATGAACATATCTATAAACATTTGTAGTAACATGAAAACTTGCAACATTAGAGGGAAGAAATAAACATGCATCATACATATACACAATGTAAAACATTTGTTTATAACTATGATTATAAAACTAACCAAAATAATTTTCTCTACATTAAAAGGGAAATCTTGCATCGTTTTTTCTTATCTTTTACATTTTTCTGAATTTTCTTCAATGAGCTTCTTCAGAAAACACTTAATGTAAAATAAGGGATTCTAAATAGACATAAATTGAAAATTAAGGCTCAGTATTCCTGACTGAAGTTAAATTAGGACTGAGTTCACATGTAAAGAATTTTTGTGGAAGCAATATTTATTGAATTTATTCATAATTAATTCATTCAAAGAATATATATAAACTGTCTAAGGGAGAGCAAAAAATCATGGAAGTCCAAGTTAAACCAAGAAATTTGCCTAGCCCATATCACGCAGCAGCAGGAAGAATGAACCCTGTGGAGACCGAGATGTAACTTAAGACTTGGAATAACATAGCACAGCACTTATGGGCAGAGCAACGCTCAACCAGGCAAAGCAGACAAAAAGGTGAATTCTGCAGAGATATGGTTCGGTCAAGGAAAACAAAGACTAAATGAGCTGTGAAGATAAAGGCTATTCGGAAAATGAAGGAGAGAAGTGAGACCCCAGAGAGGGCATGGTGGGGAAATAGAGGCAGCAGACACTCGTGAGAGGTGAAGGAGCTAGATAGCCTATTCATTTTGTCTTTTATAAAGCAGGGGGAAACTGTGTGAGTTTGGAGGCAAGAGACAGAAAATGAGATGTGAGAGAAGCCAGAAGCCACCTGCTCTCTGCCTGCCTGCTTCTCTCCATCACAGGCTGACACATACCTGCGTTCAGCACAGATGTACTTCAAATGACTTCATCTCTACCCTGACCTTGATAGAAAGCATCTCCTCTAATCCAACCCAGCCTGTGTGACTCCACGCCTGCACACTCTTTCCTCTCTCTGGACTTTTCCTCTCACCACCTACCTTCTGCTTCCCCTGACTATAAAATGGAGGTGTTGGCAAAGCCGTGCTTTCCTGGAAGCATGGAGGGGAGCCTACTTCCTTGGCTTTTCCTACCTCCTCATAGTTCCTGGCAATCCTGGCTTCTTAGTTTATACTTGGACCACTCCAATATCTAATATCTACTTCTGTCTTCCCATAGCCTTCTCCACTGTGTGTGTGTGTGTGTGTGTGTGTGTGTGTGTGTGTGTGTGTGTTCTAAAGGCACCCGTCCTTGGATCCAATACGATTTCATTTTAATTTAACTACTTATAACTACAAACTCTATTTCCAACTAAGGTCCTACACTTGAGTCTAGGCAGACATGAAATCTGGGGTGGGAAATGGACACTGTTCACCTCGGCACTGTCCTCTAGCTGTCCATTTGAGGGTGACCTCAGCTACCCTCAACCTATCTATTGTGCTCAGGTTTATGAAACCTGCCTTTCCACCCTTAATGTAAATTCCACTCTCCAGGCCCAGCTTTTCTGTTGTCCACTGGACATAGCTTCTGAGAAAATCCATGTCTTTTCAGTAAAAATAGCCACATCCAAAAGACAGGCCTAACCCCATGGCTTCTTGTGCTTTCTATTTCAACTCAAGGCAAACCATCTGGTCCTTCAAGTTACAAGCACCGGCACCATCATTAACTTCCTCTTCTTTCTATGTTATCAGAGCAAACAGGAGACTCTGCGTACTCCACCTGACAGCCTTCTCTCAAGGGGACCTCTTCTGTCCACTGCTAGGCTCCTCCTCTGAGCTCTCCTTCTGTATAGACTATTCGGGCAACAAAAAAGCTTCAAATCAGCAAATACCATAGAGCCCTTTCTGCATGCTAGGTTCTGGGCATACCAAGAGGAATGACACATGAAGCTTCTAGTCCCTCACCGCTCTCCCTGCCACAGCACCTCCACGCATTTTATTATCAGAAAACAAGCCTGAGGGCATCATGATGACTTCAAGATCTTTTTTGACCACCCCCCTTTATTATAAGATGAAATGCAAATTCTCTACTAGAAATGAAAGAATGCTCTCAATCAGCTTCAAGACTCACCAACCCGCCTTCATCCTGTCCTTTGTCCCTGCCATGGGATAGGGAAGACTGCTTTCTTCAGTGATTTTCTGCCTCTGTGTGTCTCTGTCTCTACCATACCATTCAAATGATTCCTCCATTCCTACTTCACACCAGATTCCACCAGTTAAACACTCTTAGCATATTGTGTTGGGAATCACCATCTTACCCATCTGTCTATATCTCTCACCGTTCACAGACCAGTACCAGGTAATATGTTTTGATCTCTGTCTAAATGGATGTGATATGGATTACTCTGTCCTCTGTATCTGAGGTATCTGAATCCTGTGATCCTTTCAGCCCTGGTTCAATCACAGGCTCCTCCCTGGGGTTGTTCAGGCCACTCCTTTCAGGTCAGGAATGTCCCATGTCTGGCCACAGCGTTTACTGTCTGCCTCAGCAACTAAGTACTTACAGCATGGTGCTTTGGGCTACAACGCTCCTGCTTTCTCTTGTCATTACCATAAAAATGTCTTCGCTAAAGCTTTGTCTAATACTTTACATCATACTTGGTATTCTTGCTAACTTTGGGGGATAATGGAGTCCCAGAGGAAATGAGAAGGGGTGATTCTTGAACAGAAGGTAGAGCATGCAGGGTATCTTTCCTCCCATGAAACTAACAGGATGCGAAGGAAATTACAGGCAAATGACAGAGGAAAATATCCAAGTCTTAAAGAAGAGCCTCAATGTTAAATGTTAAAAATTCATAGGAAACAAATATGTTGAGCTAAGCATGGCGCATAAAAACAAATGAGTGAGCATTTTTCTGTAAGGAAACTAAAGAGAGATTATGACCTACAGACCACAGGCCTTATCAAACACAAAGTGAGAGAAAAGGAACTGGAACATGTGGGGGCAATTGTGCCTTCTGTCCATAGAAGGAACATGGCCCTTACAGAACAGGTAGCTCCTGACATGGAAGCTGGTCTTTGGGTTGAAAGATCAGTTCAAGCCAATCTTCAGCAATCTGTGTCTTCAGTAAAGCAAACACTACAGAAATGGCTAAAGTCGAGATGATGTGTTTGCATCCAGTGTAGTAGACACTTGTGACTTTAGATGACAAAATTTATGAGCCATTTAAAAGACTTTCAAGAATACTGACCTCGTAGAATTGTTATACTAGATATTGACTTGATACATTATTTTAGCAAATTGTGGCTCCACTAGTTAGATGTCTTGTATTAACTTAACCCTCGGAGGACCTCTGGTATAACTGCTCCTTATACTGTGTGTATGTTTAATTTTTATTGAAAACTTCAATATATGAACATATTGCAAATTGGTCATAATCCCATTGGGTTATACTCTTATATCCCCTTTCCCACGCTGAGGGCCCTCCTCAGTGGGCTTATGGGCAATCACTGTGGAGTCATGAATGTATCAGTCAGTCTATGTATGGGGGGATAATGTCTCAGAGTACACTTTCCCACCCAGTGGCTCTTACATTCTTCCCACCCTCTCTTCCACAATTTTCCCTGAGCCTTGAAGGGTGTATAATAAGTCTTCTTTCGGATTAAGCTCTTGGTGGCCTCTAATTTTCTAGTTTGGTGAGTTTTGAGTCTCCTCAGTGCCTACCACCACCTTTCTGGAGGAGGGTCTCTGGCTAGCAGTGAGAAAATTATTACAATGAATCTGCCACATCCTCTAAAGTATTTCCTGGGGCCCAGCAGATGCAATGGAGAAGATTCTCCATATGCTGTACAGTTGCCTTTCTTGTCATCCTGATGTATATCCTCAGTATTCACCACCCTCTGTAAAAAGCAGATTCTCTAACCAAGACTGAGAGCCGCATGGATCCAAAGGGATAAAAATAAATATTTAGAAGACTTTTTGATGGGCATAACCTTTGCTTTCAGACAAACATCAATGGAAGCTTCCCTCTAGGGTCTCTGACCTTCCAAGCCGTAAGCTTCTGACTTTGTTCTCAGTACCAGGCATGCACTTCCTCCCACTGAGCAGGCTTCATATCCAATCAGAGAGAAGTTGATTACCTCCATAACTTATGTGCCACTATTGCACCCATGTGTACATCTTGCCTGGCTGATTGTTTTTCTAGCTTGCAGGATCCACTTTCTGTTCACACTGTTGGTGACTTATCTTTCTAGCACTATCCTAGCTACCCAGTAGGGAGCTGGCTTCCATCTCTGTTCCAGCATGTTCCAGCTCAATGTCCTGTTGTGAATTTAGCAATAGGGTCTTACCATTTAATACCAGTGGTCAATTAAGTGCTTTAGCAATTTTCTGCATTGTTTTGTGAGCATTGGGCCCTCCCTAACCAACAGATCACTGTGAGGAGTAAACCAATTCTGGGTCTGAAATTTACAAACAAGAGCTTATTGTTTGGGGGTAAAGCTTTCTCAACCCCTGTAGGGTGTTTATGTCCAAATTATCTCTCTGTCTCTCTCACTCTGTCTCTCAAAGAGTTATATATTTTAATTGGCTAACCAAGAAGTAGGTTTCTATGGTGCTGATTCATGCCATCATTAGCTCTGTGTCTCTCCTCACTCTCCTACTGCCCTTACCCTTGCCCCCCACACCCTTCTACCCAAATTCTGTCCCTGCACTTCCTGTCCACTATCCTCTCCCCTGATCCCTCCCTGCTTCTCCTCTCTCCAAGCCTCATTCTAACTTCCTAACCAAGACTATTGATGCTTACTATGACTTATAAACAAATCAAACTATTTCATGTCAGGATCCACAAATGAGAACAGATGGCATTCATCTTTCTGAGCCCAGGTAACCTCAGTATGATTTTTTTCCAGGTTCACCCATTTTTCTGTGCATTTCATAATTTCATTTTTCCTTACTACTAAGGAGAATTCCATTGTGCCTATGTATCACATCTTCATTACCCATTCATCAGTTGATGGACATCTGGGCTGATTCTATTTCTAGCTATTGTGAATAGAGCAGCAACAAACATGGCTGAGCAAGTATCTCTGTAATAAAGAGTAGTCTTTATTATTTGCCCAAAAATGGTATAGCTGGGACAAATTATAGGTCTATTTCTGGATTTTTGAGGACCCTCCATACTGATTTCCATAGTGGTTGTATAATAGCTTTTTAGTTTCACTAGATCTCAATGGTTGAGTGCTTGTCTTGTTCCCTGGGCTCCTGGGTCTTATCCAGAGAGTCTTTCACTTCCCCTATATCTTGGAGTATTCTCTCAGACTTCTTCCAGTCATTTTAGAGTGTCAGGACTTTTATTGATTGAGGTCCTTCATCCAAATGGAATTGATTTTTGTGCAGGGTGAGAGAAGAAAGTATAGATACATTCTTCCGCATATGGTTATCCTATTTCTTTGGCACCATTTTTTTATAATGTTCTTTTCAACAGTGTGCATTTTTTGGACTCTTTCTCAAAGATTGGGTTTATATATTTACCAGAACTTGGATCTTTTATTCCATTGATTCATGTATCTATTTTGTTGTTTTTGTTATTGTTGTTTTGGTTGGGATTTTGAGGTAGGGTCTCACTCTAGCCCAGGCTGACCTGGAACTCACTATGTAGTGCAGAGTAGTCTCAAGCTCACCATGATCCTCCTACCTCTGCTTCCGGAGTGCTGTGATTAAAGGTGCATACCACCATACCTGGCCTTATGTATTGGTTTTTTGTGCCAGAACCATGTGTTTTTGTTATTACGACTTTGGAGTATATCTTGAAATGAGGTCTGGTGCTACCACCAGGGGTGCTTTTTGCTCAGGATAGTTTTAGCTATCTGAGGCACTTTGTGCTTCTATATACATTTTGAAACTAATTTTTCTGTTTCTGTGAAGACGTGTGCCGGAATTTTGATTGGAATTACATTGAATCTGTTGCTTTTGGTAGCATTGTTATTTTCACAATATGACCTCCTCCAATCCATGAGCATAGGGAGTCTTTTCATCTTCTTACATCTTTCTCAATTCCTTTCTTTATTGTTGTAATGTTTTGTTGTAGAGGTCTTTTACTTCCTTGGTTAGGGATATTCCAAGATAGTTAATTTTTGTGTGTGTGTCTATTGTAAATGTCCTGCTTCTTTGATTTCTCAGTGTATTTGTCATTGGTATATACTAAATCTAGTAATTTCTGTGTGTTGATTTTTATATCCTGCCACTTTGCTGAAAGAGGTTATCAACTCTGGAATTCTCTTTTGATGCTGTCTTTCAGGTTTCTGAAGCATAGAATCATATCACTAAAAACATGACTAATTTGGACCAAAATTATTCATTAAATATTAAGTGATTGAATGCTATCATATTCAACTGAGAAGGGACAGAGAGACTCAGTGCAAAGAGTAATAAAGACAAGATGTCATCAGCATTCTTCCACAAAGATAATAAAAAGTCATTTGGCAAAAGGGGATGGCCTTCATCAGGGACCTAAAGAAAAGACCCACCAACTCCTCCAGAGAAAACAGGAAACAAGAGAACACAATCTCCCAGGATTAATCAACAAAATACAGATCTATCAGGAGATTAATCAGGATCTCTTCCTGTTTAACTAAATTATCAGGTATCAGCTCTAATTTTAAGCCAACATTTTTAAAGTAAGACAAGCCTTCCACTGTTGGATCTAGCACAACACTCCTTAACTCCTTTACTTCTCTTCTTTGACTCAGTCCGAAAGGCCACAGGGGTCAGGTGGAGATTGAGCAATTGCTGAGTGTCATGGATTTATAAAAAAAAATCAGCTATTTGGATAATTTAAACTAAAAGAGAAATCATTCTCCTTGCCTCCAGGGTGGGCCTACGAAGCTGGTAATTCGAATAATTTGGCGTCACCAGAGCAGGCATCTCAAACACGCTCTGAAACTAGAAAATTATTTCAAACTGTTTCAACATGCTCTGTGATGAGGAGATGTAAAGTTAAATTCCAGCCCAGTTTTAAAGTAAGTTGGCTGCTATTTTTACTTTGTTGATCAGCTAGCTCCTTTTAACTCATAGGTCAACGTTTTTGGACATTAAAACAAATAAATGTACTCTGTTTGTTCAAGCATAAATGATATGCACTAAGCCTCCAAGAACAGAGGTTCCTCATTCTGCTTATGTTTTACTTTCCTGCAAACACATACTCATGCTGAATTGAACAGCCTCCAAGTGATTTTTAAGTATTAAGGTGAATACAGCCCTTCTTTTTCAAGGATATTTTGGGCAACTGTTGTAAAACAAAATGCAAATCACTTTTTTTAAAAGCCTGATGTGAAATAAGAAAGGGCCAGTCAAGAAATCACTCATCCTTTACGCTCACATAAAAACAAACTCAAATGAATGATGGGTAAGCACCTCATAATGTGAACTAGAAAAGAGATTGAGAATCCTTGACAACAGGTTCAAATTACCTGACCAGTGGGCAAACTCCCATTTCCACATCTTTCTTAGATTCCATTTGATCCTGTTTCTTTACGGTAAACCATCATTTTTATCTAGAAGGCAATCAAGCTGAAAATGAAAATAACCAGGATGGTATTTTCCTCGCCTCCCCTGCCCATCAATGTGCAGGTGTTTATTGACTACTTACTAAATTTGTGTTACTGTGTTAGAAATGGTGACCATATGAAAGATCCCAACTGTGGATTGTAGAGGAAAAAATAAGAGGGAAACAAGTTTCCAGAAATGTAGTTCACGCAGCAAGTTCTAACACATTCATAAAGGCTATCCTGTTAAGTACAGCCTCAATCTTCCTGTTCATTAGAACTATAGGGCTAGGCAATAACAGCTGAAACTTTACCTGGAAATGAACAAAAAAAAACACTGTAAAACCCAGAAATACCAGAGAAAATAGTTTCAAATGTATTTCTATTTTTTATTTGAATGTGAAGAATAATTTATGTGTTCTATTAATAAAACTAACATTTCTCCACATTATAAATAAATGAACAGTAAAGTCCTTTTCTTGTTAATTTGGTACAAGCCCCAGCATGGAGTTTTAAAGGGTCAACACATAATTGCTGAATGACTGAGATTATTTTCATAATGCAAAGTCCCTGTCATTTCCACTTAAGTCAATGACCACGTCAGAGCTTCAAGTTCAAACTGGAAGTTTCACTTTACTTCTTAGCACAATAAATTCCTGGTTTAAACAGAAATATTTCCAGACAAAAGGATCCATGATTAGAAAGCACAAAGTTCCTCTAGGAAGAAGAACCTTCTTCCTTAAGGGCTATCCATGCTCCCCTCTCCCCATCCTCTCAACCCCATCCCTGGGGAAATAAGAAAGGCCAGTGTTCCCCTTCTAAACTCATGTGTGTCTGTTTCTAATTCTCCACTACCAATAATTATGACACAGGGGGAGTAGAAATTCAATATGCACAAGATTTGGGTTTTAGAAAACCAGAAAGGACACATACACGAGGAGAGAATCTGCAGAGAATCTCCAATCTTCCTGCTCCGCTTTATAGTATCTTGTAAATTTTTGAGAGAAAAAATGTATCTCCATTTATGTTAAATATTATCAAATAAAGCAAAGAAAGTCTATCCTCTTTCAAATCGTAAAAAGAAAACTGATACTTTAAAAACATAAAGCCATACTTTTTCATAATTTATTTCCACATAAGAAACTAAAAATGTGCTTATAACTTCTCAAATGCAATGCTTTTTATTGGTAATAATGTTAGTCTTTATATTTTATATATATATATATATATATATATATATATTTTTGGTTTTTCGAGGTAGGGTCTCTCTCTAGTCCAGGCTGACCTGGAATTCACTATGTAGTCTCAGGGTGGCCTTGAACTCATGGCAATCCTCCTACCTCTGCCTCCCAAATGCTGGGATTAAAGGCATGCACCACCACACCTGGCTTATTTTTTAAATTTTTATTTATTTATTTGCAATCAGAGACAGATGTGTGTGAGAGAGAGAGAGAGAGAGAGAGAGAGAGAGAGAGAGAGAGAGAGAGAGAGAGAGAATGGGTACACAAGAGTTTCTAGCCACTGCAAACAAACTCTAGCTATATGTGCCACTTTGTGCATCTGGGTTTATGTGGGTACTGGGGAATAAAACCTGGGGCCTTAGGTTTTTCAGGCAAGTGTCTTAACCACTGATCCATCTCTCCAGCCCCTACTTTTATATTTTGATAAATTACTGAGCTATTGAGACAACAAATTAACTCTGATAAAAATAAAGTTAAAATCAGATTCTTCTCGTGTTTCATCAAAATAAATTCCAAATAAATTCAGTGCTTAAACATTTAAAATACAAAACTTTTATAAAATTGCAAAGACAATATTTGTAAACATTTGAATGCCATTAAAATACAGTAGGACTTTCTAAGCCTCACACCAAAATTAAATGCATAAGAGAAAATGCTGTAACTGAAATAATCAGACACTAAATGGAAATATATGAGTAATGCATTTAAAGGAAAAAATACAGGGCTGGAGAGATGGCTCAGCGGTTAAGGCATTTGCCTCCAGTGCCTAAGGACCCGGCTTCAATTTCCCAGGACCCACATAAGCCAGATGCACAAAGTGGTGAATGCATCTGGAGTTCGTTTGCAGTAGCTAGAGGCCCTGGCGTGCCTGTAATCTCTCTCTCTCTGTCTCTTTCTTCCTTGCTCTCTCTTTATATCTTTCTACTTGCAAATAAATAAAAATTAAAAATGAAACTGATGAAGAAATAAGAAACTGTAAAAAATCAACAGTCTTAAGAAATACCAAATATTACTTCTAGAAAGGAAACTATCATACTTAATATTAAAAATTTATTTGTTGAGCTAGCCATTCACTTAGACAGAATTAAAGAGATAACCAATAAATCCAACCGAGGATAAATCGGATTGCCAACAATCAGAGATTGGCTTCCGGGAGGAGATGCAAGGAGATGCCAATGTATCAAGCAGCACAGAGAAAGGAAGCAAGAGAAGTTCCAGCAGAAGTGCTGGAATATGGAAAGACATCCATCCTCGGCTCGTGAGCACTGCCCAGATGACAAGAAACAAACCCACACAGAGACATGCTGAGAAACTACTGCATGCCCTCGGGAATGAGACCTTAAAGGAACCCAGGGACCAAAGGGATGCCATGTGCAAATGAACAGCTGCAATGTCTGCCCACTTCCAACAGTGGAAGTCAGCGGATGTGCTGGGACGGTATCTTCAAGGGCAAATAAGCCTCAACCCCGAATCAAATGCCCAGCAGAAGTATCCGTCAAGAGAAGCATGATGAAAGCATTTTCATATAAACAACAATGGAGAATTCACCTCTCAGATGTACTTCTAAAGGAAATACTCCAGGACAAAACCCTAAAGAAAGATCTGAGATGCAAGAGGAAATACAAATGAAAATATAATAATTCTGTGAGTAAATTAATAAAAAAAAAAGCTGAGTGCAATAAAAAGAATGTATTTGTGGGATGATTTTGCAAACATACTAAAAGAAAAGAAAATAATAGAACTGAAGAAGGGTTTCAAAGGTCAAGGGTTCTCAGGTCCTTATAATGTTCAACAGGAGAATGAAAGTAATGACAACCTTTGAATAATTTAAGTTAAATATGTATGATATACATTTAAAATACTCATGAAGGCCTGGCACAGTGGCGTATGCCTTTAGTCCCAGCACTGGGAGGCAGAGGTAGGAGTATCGCTGTGAGTTCAAGGCCACCCTAAGACTACATAGTGAATTCCAGGTCAGCCTGAGCTAGAGCAATACCCTACCTCAAAAAATAAATAAATAAATAAATAAATAAATAAATAAATAAATAAATAAATAAATACTCATAAGACTTATAAAAATAATATGTGCTAAAAGTAAAACAAAGAAAATGCTATAATAAACCAATCCAAAAGAAGACATACAAGGATGCAAATAAGGAATAATAAAGTAAGGCAATGAGAAAATGACAGTTAAGATGGCAGTGATTGGGGCTGGAGAGATTGCTCAGTGGTTAAGGCACTTGCCTCCAGTGCCTAAGGCTCCGGGTTCAATTCCCCAGTACCCACATATGCCAGACCCACAAGGTGGTGGCCCTGGTGCGCTCGCTCTCTCTCTCTCTCTCTCTCTCTCTCTCTCTCTCTCTCTCTCTCTCTCTCTTTCTCTCTGTATCTTTCTGCTTGAAAATGAATAAATAAAATATTTTTTAAAAAGATGGCAGTAATTAATTAAAGCTCAACAATAATAACTGTAAACTTTGTTTCAATGAGTGGGCCAGGCAAACTCCAACTCTAAATAAAACAAAAAGATCAGGCACATCACCATATATTCATAAGAGAAACAAGTGGATTTCATTCAGGAAATAACATGAAAATGGCCAGTACCTATGCCAATTAAATATTCCTACAGAAAAACAAAATTGCCTCCCACTCAGCCCTTTAAACCATCAGTAGTTGATTGTTACTGACAAGTCATTAGAATTCAGTTGAAATAAACTGAGTTTGGCCTAGGCTGTGCTATTGGGCGGCTCTCCTCCTCTTAGGATGAGTACAATAGCTCCACATATTCTCCTGGAAATCAAAGTAGAAACACACTAGGCCTTTGAGAGCCTGAGTTCAGAACTGCGGTGCTCGAACCAAGCGCATGACCTCTCATGAAGAGGGAAATATCACCTCATTTCACAGGAGGAATAAGCCAAAGCATGTGGACACAGAGAGGACTCGAACTCCAGTCATTAGGCTTTTCAAACAAGCATCTTAACTGCTGAGCCATCTCTTCAGCCCAACCAATGGACACATTTTGCCTTCGCAGAAATCGTGTAGCATTTGGGGTCTGCAGCTGGTTAAGACCATTAGTGAGTTTTCTCTCCAAGCAGCCTGTATAAAGCTTCTGGCGCTCTGCCAGCTAGACAGCAGAGAGGAAGCTTCTAGCTTGCTTTTCGTATGTTCTGCAAACAAAGCATGTGCCACACATGCTCTCTTCATCCATTCGTCTGTTGATCGACATCTAGGCTGGTTCCAGTTCTTGCCAATAGTGCAGCAATAAACACGGATGGGGAAGGGTCTTTGCGGTGGCATGCTGACCTAGAGTCCTCTGGGTTGTATATCTGAGTGCTCTAGCTAAAAGGAATCATGATGGCATATTAACTATCTATAAGCGCCCTCCCTATAGTGTGAGGAACTTTTAAAGCCATACACTGTTTAAGCATTCTGACTCCACTATGGGAGTTTAAACTACCTCCTGATGATGCACAGTGAATAATGTAATGCGAAGAAAAACAAAGGGGCAGAGGCCACGTGAAGATTAGTAATACAACCCAGGGACTTGCACCACTAGTTCACTGTTGGAATTAAGCCTAGATCAACGATGACTAATAATATAAGCTACACTCCATCCCCAGCAGTTGCATGATTTCTTCGCCTTGAGACAATGTGCTCCATCCGAGGAGCTGGTACCACAGTGCCGCTCCTACCAGAGCCTGTGATGCTGCAGAAATGATGTTTACCTTTCTCAGAATCACTACGCATGCATGAAAACGGGAAAGGATGCAGTGAAACAGTTTAGGGAGACAGATGGCTTAAATTGTAAATTCTATCTTTAGGCTCAACCTTTCACACAGTGCTGGTAAGTTTTCACTAGTCAAAGTATGCTGTCATTAGAAAGCAAGTTTGATCAGTTCAGAGATACTGTAACTGTCACTTTAAATTCAATGCATTACCATAATAAGTCCAAGCTTTCTTTGAGGCCTAGTGTGTGGCTTAAATCTCCCAATGACGACCCCCACTCAGTTCCCTGACTCTCGTATGTTAAATATTTCCATAGCCTTTTCCCCACTTGTATTAAAAGTTGTGTTATCAGATAATGAACCTTAGGCTGCAACTTGCTAACAAGTGTTCCTTATAGTTCTTTATGGTAAAGAGTTGAATCCCTTTGGCTCATGCTGGCTTGCCTTCAGAGACTGAATTTATGTGGCGAGACATGTTCTTTCCCAGAGATATGACTTTCAATGGTGATTGAATAATGCTAAGTATACATGGCGAGGATCCCAAAATCTGACAAACTGAGATGACTGCTTATAAAAATTTTAATTCCAGTTTCGAGCATCTCAAAGTTCCCAAGGGCCATCACAAACTATTGTTTATTTATGACTAAGACAAAATTAATAGGTAGAGGGTTAGGGGCGAGGGCGGGAGGTTACTGGCAGGATAAATCTGTCAGCTATTCTTTCAGCTGGGAAATGATTTGGTAAATTTCTAACAGATTTTTGGTAATTTATGAAATGCCAGAATAAAAGCACTGTGGGAGCAGCAGAGCGTTCTAGAATAAGAAGAGCTCTGAAGAAATCACTTGTTTCAAACCTCTTTCCTATCAAACTTCTCAAGAAAAGAATCAGAAAAGAGTCGGTGGCAAAATCAACTCAGGCTACTTCAAGAAAAGATGCTACTAAAATTAAGTGAATTTTCCATGGTCCCAAATACTGAATTTTGTTTTCAAAAAAAAAAAAATCAGAGCTCAGATTTGCAATATGGAAGTAAAGTCAGCTTGGAGTACCAGGTGCTCTTTATTTCTGGGGGAAAATGGGAGAGTGCTTAATGGTCTGGGGCAAAGTCTATAATAAACAACCCTTCCCAGGTTTATAGAACGAATTCTGAAGATCAGAGATCAGCCTGAAAACACAGCCACCACAGAAGGATTCAATTAAAAATATTCTTGGTTCTACAGGATAACACGTTTCCTTTTGGGTAATACAAATGCTTAGACAGTAAGGCAAAAGCTGGGATGGGCCATTCACGACTCAGAGCTTTCAAATGAACAAGTTGGCCAACAAGGGCCATGTGTACTGCAAGCCGTACTCACACTGAGCATGTAAGTGACAAAATAAATCTTAGGCTGTCTCATGACAATGGGTATCTGAAGCATATTAAATAAAACCTATTCAAGAGGTTGAATGAATTTCTTGATACTTTTTATCCAACGGCAATAGTTGATTTAAAGCTCATCTCTACTGTTACATGGTCAGAACACTTTAGTTTTATCATTTCTCTCATAAAAAACTAATTTTCCTGAGTCCTGATGAGTGTGATGAAGATGACTTGCCCAGTGCAGAAAGAATGTGCTCTCAGCTAGCCAGAGAAGTTTCTCCATGGAGATGGCGAGGAGACTCAAAAACTCATCCTACCTGAGAGGAAGAGACTGTTGAGAGTGCGATGCTAACAAAAAAAAATCTCTATTACGCCCTTCAAGGCTCAGAGAACATTGTAGAAGAGATGACAGAAGGAATGCTAAAGCCACGGGGTAGGCACTGTCCTCTGGACATAAACTAACTGATGCATTCATGACTCACAGTGACCTCACAAGACCTGTAAAGTTCTGAACACATCAACATTTTGACCTGGAGGACATAGGAGAACAAGAGGAATGACTGAAAAGAGGAAGGTGCTCAGTGGAGGGGAGGGGAGAAGAAAAGAGGATAATGGGACAGAAATATGATCAAATGTCCACGTATTAAAGTTCTCAATACAAAAATGTTTAAAAATTTTAAAAATGTATTGGAAAGCAATAAATATTTATACCCAGGTAAAACAAAGCTAATTCTCTGCCGACCATTCAAATGTACTAACAAGATTCTAATTTTTTTTTTTTTACAAATAGTGGATTTTTGAATGGCTTGTTACTCTTTGAGTAAAAGGGCAATAAAATGCATTGAGGATAAAATCCATTATCCAAAACATTGCAAAATGGTAAGTTATATTTTATAGGTCAATAACACCACCAACAGATTTCCTCCTGAAGGCTTGAATTTCCTGTTCCTTGTGTAGAGTGTGGCTTCTAATGCTGCCGATGACCAGAGCCACTTGCCTTTGGACTTGTTTCCCTGTGAAGAGTTTAGTTCAGTTTTCCAACAGACACCCCTGGCTGCCTTGTTTACTCCATAAACAGCACATGCTGAACAGGCAGGCTCTGATCTGCCTCACCTCTATAGACAGTGGCTTCTGTCCATGTCAGGCACATAGGACTGGGTCCTCGAGCAAAACATGGCCATGATGAACTGAAGTCTAGCCCACAGCCAGCCTCGAAACCCAGGGATAACAAATTTTAGTAGGTAACAAAGCTGCACAGTGGTAAGGCAATTTAGGTGTGGGAGTTTATTGCTCTCGGGTTTTTAGGAATATTACAGACTTAATCAGCACCTGTTTATAATCTAAGAATGTTTCTCCCTTCAGTAGTTTACTTCCGTTTTCCTTTTAAAAACTTTTATTGACAATTTCTATCTATACACATAGTATATTTTAATCATGGTCCTCCTTCCTGACTCATTGTTTTGTCCCCCTCCTCGAATCCCCTTCCACTGAACCCCTCTTTCCAACTAGCCCCTTTTCCATTTCTCTCTCTCTCTCTCTCTCTCTCTCTCTCTCTCTCTCTCTCTCTCTCTCTCTCTCTCTCTCTCTCTCTCTCTCTCTCTCTCTCTCTCTCTCTCTCTCTCTCTCTCTCTCTCTCTCT